>JAPKLX010000036.1:434015-645797 GCA_026898415.1 Leonotis leonurus
ATGGCTGTGAAGTGTGTGAACCATGACTCGAAGCAAGGGTTAAGGGAGTTCATGGCCGAGATTTCGAGTTTAGGGAGGCTGCAGCACAAGAATTTGGTGCAGTTGAAAGGGTGGTGCAGAAAGGGGAATGAGCTCATGCTGGTGTATGACTACATGCCTAATGGAAGCCTCAACAGATGGATATTTGATAAGCCCAAGAGCGTCTTGAGTTGGGAGGGAAGGAAGAGAGTTCTTGCTGATGTCGCCGAGGGTTTGAGCTACCTCCACCACGGATGGGACCAGGTGGTGGTCCACCGAGACATCAAGTCAAGCAACGTGCTGCTCGACACCGACATGCACGGGAGGCTAGGCGATTTCGGGCTGGCAAAGCTCTACATGCACGGGCAGGCACCCAACACGACTCGTATAGTGGGGACATTGGGATACTTGGCCCCCGAGGTGGTGACGCTGGCCTCACCCACTGCAGCTAGCGACGTGTACAGCTTCGGGGTCGTGGTGCTGGAGGTGGCATGTGGGCGGAAGCCTATTGAGACGGGAGTGGAGAACGAGGACGAGGAGGTGTTGATAGATTGGGTGAGGGGTAAGTATGTGGAGGGGAAGATCTTGGAGGTTGGGGACAAGAGGATTAAGGGGGAGTACAAGGCTGAGGAGATGGAAGCCGTGTTGAAGCTCGGTTTGTTTTTTTGCCACCCGGATCCTACCCAAAGGCCTACTATGAAGGAGGTGACGGCGATTTTGTTAGGCGAGGAGCGTGTGGAGATGGAGCCGAGGGAGATGCTGTCTGGATAATGGATTGACTCCTGTCCAGAGCATCATTGATAGAGAAGAAGGTGGCGATGTGGAAGAAAAGGCGTTCCTGCCTCAAGATCAGGTGTGACGGTGAAGGAAGGTCTTTTTTTTTTTTTGTTATATTAAGATTGTATTTTACTTCACTTGTGTGTGTATCCTATATTTATGTGTTTGACACTTGATGTATATATTAAGATCATTGTTGTACTATATGCCAAGATTTTCCTTTTTATGAACAAAGTGCTACATTTTATTAGTACACTCTTCTCATCTTGCAAGTGTCTGCTTCAGTTCAATGTTGTTAAAGAAATGCTACCATGAAAGATTGGTCTGTTTCCCTCCAAAATGGATTTCATGCTCACCAAGATCTCTACTTGCTGGAGCTAAACTCTGTTTCAGACCTTTGCTTTGCTTATCGATGAATAACTGAAGCTCGTCGTTTACCCGATTCCACCTAATGGTGTAGCCATTTTATCCCCGGATATGATAGCTATGACGAAAGAAGAAACAAGGAGGAGATCCTTCTGTGATGTGGGATTCTTCTGTGGCGCTAGTTTCTTGGCTGGTTGCATAACGAAATGGATGAAAGCAACGAGGGAGAGGAGGAACACAAACAAATAAACGAGTGTAACATCAGCTATGACTGTATAGGGATCTAGTCCATTGGCACTCACTCTTCACTATCACTGAGATCGTGTGATCGTGCTGAACGGATGGATGCCACTGAAGCGTCGAAATGCTCGGTATCTTGAGAAAGATCACACTAGTTGGTGCGTATTTCAATTCTGCAAGTTATAGAATAGTATCATGAATCATGATATGCTTTTCTTTGAAAAGGTTATGTTGAGATATAAGGGTGGATACACGATGCATATACATGGTGTTGTCCACATGTTGGCAGAGCAGAGTTGGTTACGTTGCAGCTCGTGTAACTGCCATAGGAGGGTAGTTATTCTGTTGTGTATATATATTCGTTTTCCCTTATTGTTGTATTAAGATTTTAGAAGTGTTATCAAGAGATAGATAGTTGGTTAATAACTAATCTGTGAGAAGAAAGAAAGAGTGTGGGTAGTTACAATAGAGAGTTTGAGAGTTCTTTCTTGGGAGTGATACACCATACATTCTTGTGATTATTGTAACCCTCTTTACAGTAATAATTCTGAGTTCTTTTTGCTTCCGTGGACGTAGGATCATATTGATCCGAACCACGTAATCGTTCGTGTTATTTCTCTTTTGTGTGCGTTGTGTTACTGACGTACTGCGACAACATCTAGCTGCGATTATTGTTGTGCTCTTGGTTATTTGTGTTACTCCATAAATTGGCGCCGTATGTGGGAATCGATGTTAAAGAACACGATGGCAACAAGATTTGATGCGGAGAAGTTCACGGGGAAGAACGATTTTGGATTGTGGCGATTGAAGATGCGAGCGCTACTCATTTAACAAGGTTTAATCGATGCATTGAAACCTGATGCAATCGATGAATCCAACGCGAAAGATGGAAAAGATCTTGCCAAGATTACTGCGGAGAAGGAGGAAAAAGAAAGAATTAAAGAGAGGGCTCACAGTGCTATTATCTTATGCCTTGAGGATAAAGTTCTTCATGAGGTGCAAAGGGAAACCACGACTGCGGGTGTTTGGGCGAGTTTAGAATCTCTATACATGACAAAGTCGTTGGCAAATTGACTTTACATGAAGCAAAAGTTGTATTCCTACAAGATTATGGAAGAAAAGTGCCTTTCCGATCAACTAGACGACTTCAACAAAGCTTTAGATGATTTAGAAGATATTGATGTTAAGCTTGAAGATGACAAAACTATCTTGTTGCTTAATGCCCTACCGATGTCCTTCGAACATCTGAAGGATGCTATGTTGTATGGGAGGGAGAATTCAATTACTTTGGAAGAGGTGTTCCATGCTCTGAAATCGAAGGAATTACAAAAGCAAAATGAGATGAAACAAGGAACAACCACATAAAGCTTGAACATCAAGATGTTCAAGGGAAGGAAGTACAAGAAACAAGGCAATGAAACCAAGAAATTCAGCCTAAGCAAGGACAAGGAGGCTGAGGTGGATAAAGAAACAAGGAAGTGCCATTATTGCAAGAAACCGGGACATCTCAAGAAAGATTGTTATTCTTGGAAGAAGAAACAATCCGAGAGGAATGAGAAACAAGGTCTTGGAGAAGTTGATGGTGAATGTGAATTGGGAGAACTCATGAATGTTGTGGAGGGATCGATTGAAAATGCATGGATTATGGACTCGAGATGCAACTTCCACATGTGTCCAAATGCAGATTGGTTCCACATCCTGCAGCACATCGATCAAGGGTCTGTCCTACTTGGAAACGACCAGGTATGTGAGGTTCGGGGAGTAGGATCTATAAGGTTTAAAATGCATGATGGTGTTGTTAGAACTCTTACAGATGTTAGATACATACCTGACTTAGAGAGAAATCTCATATCTCTTGGCATGTTAGAAGCTAAAGGTTTTGTGTTTAAATCTGAAAATGGTGAAATGCATGTTATGAATGGTTCAAATGTGTTGATGAAAGAGATTAGAAAACATAGTCTCTATTATCTAATTGGTGAAACTTTGTTGGGTAGTTCTAATGTTGTAAATGCAGATGATATTGTACTGTGGCACAAAAGGCTGGCTCACATTAGTGAAAAAGGTTTGAAGGAATTAATGAAACAACACGTGTTGAAGGGAGATGTTGCACAACATCTTGGCATGTGCGAGCAATGTGTGCTGGGCAAGAGTACAAAACAGTCATACCCAACAGGGAAGCACACTTCTCTAGCACCTCTAGACTATGCACATTCTGACTTGTGGGGACCTGCAAGAGTTGCAACACAAGGAGGTGGGAGATATTTCATATCTATCATTGATGATTACTCCAGAAAGTTATGGATTTATTTGTTGAAGAACAAATCAGATGCTCTATCAAAGTTCAAGGAGTGGTGCTGTGAGGTGGAATGTGAGAAGAACACAAGCTTGAAGTACCTTAGAACAGAAAATGGTTTGGAGTATTTGTCCGAGGAATTTCAGAATTTCTGCAAGGTGAAAGGGATCAAAAGGCATAAGACTGCCCCTGGGAATCCACAGCAGAATGACACGGCTGAAAGGATGAACCGAACCATATTGGAAAGGGTGAGATGCATGAGGTTTACTTCCGGTGTTCCAAAGAATTTTTGGGGTGAAGCAGCTATGACAACTGCCTACCTCATCAACAAAAGTCCATCTTCAACAATTGGATTCAAATCTCCGGACGAGATGTGGTATGGAAAAGCAATGAGATTACTCATATTTGAGAGTCTTCAACTGTAGAGTATACGTTCACACAAAGCAAGACAAGCTTGATCCAAGGGCACTCAAGTGTATCATGTTGGGATATCCAAAAGGTGTAAAGGGATATAGGCTATGGTGCACTGAAGCTGGTAATCAAAGGGTGATTATAAGTAGAGATGTGATCTTCAAGGAAGATGAAATGCCCTATCTACTGATGGAAGAAAGGAAAACTATCACACAGAAGAAGGATGTGGGCAGACCATCTGTCCAGGTGGAGTTGGATGAAAACATTTCAGAGGCAGAAAGTGATCAAGAAGCTGAGGTGGAGAACGCAGATGATGTTGCAGACGATGTTGCAGAACATGATCCAGGAGATGTTCTTGAGGGCTATCAACTAGCCAGGGACAGAACAAGGAGGAACAATATCAGACCACTTGTGAGATTTGGACAAGCTGACATGATATATTATGCACTGAATGTTGCTGAGGATGTGAAATATCATGAGCCAGGATCATACAAAGAGGCAATTACATGCTCGGAAAGAGATGGTTGGCACAAAGCCATGGTGGAAGAGATGGATTCTTTAAAGAAGAATAATACATGGGTATTGGTTAAGAGACCAAAGGATCAAAAGCATATATCTTGTAAATGGATTTACAAGAAGAAGGTGGAGGTAACTGACAAAGACCGGATAAGGTTCAAAGCTAGACTTGTGGCTAGAGGTTTCACTCAAGAGGAGGGGATAGACTTCAATGAGGTGTTTTCACCTGTTGTAAAACATTGCTCAATCCGTATGTTTCTTGCTATAGTTGTGAAAAATAACTTGGAGCTGTAGCAGTTAGATGTTAAGACAGCATTCTTACATGGGGAATTGGAGGAAACAATCTTCATGATGCAACCTGAGGGTTTCATCAAAAAGGGAGATGAGGATAAAGTTTGCCTCTTAAAGAAGTCACTCTATGGGTTGAAACAAAGCTTAAGACAATGGTACAAAACATTTGATGATCACATGGCAATGATAGGCTTCTGCAAGTCTTTATATGATCATTGTGTTTACATAAAGAAGGTGAATGGAAAGGCAGTGGCTTACTTGTTGATCTATGTGGATGACATGCTCATAGCAAGTCCAAAGATTTCGGAAATTGAATCTTGAAAGAAGGATCTCAGAATCAGTTTTGAGATGAAGGATCTTGGTAGTGCAAGAAGGATGTTGGGCATGGATATAATCAGGGACAGAAAAGAAGAAAAGTTATGGCTGTTGCAACATGATTACATTATGAAAATATTGAAGAAGTTTAAGATGTTGGAGTCTAAAGTTGTTTCTGTTCCGTTGTCACAACACTTTAAACTATCAGCAAAACAAAGGCCTGTGACAGACATGTTGACAAAGGCTATTCCTGCTGATAAGTTCAAGTATTGTTGTGAACTTGTTGGCATTGTTCTACATTGATTTGAGTGGGATATGCAGCTCTTAAAGGGGAGCTGTGGATGAAGAGGCATGACTGATCTTGGTGTTATGGCTATCATGTATCCAAGGTGGATATTTGTTGAGATATAAGGGTGGATACACGATGCATATACACGGTGTTGTCCACATGTTGACAGAGCAGAGTTGGTTACGTTGCAGCTCGTGTAACTGCCATAGGAGGGTAGTTATTCTGTTGTGTATATATATTCGTTTTCCCATATTGTTGTATTAAGATTTTAGAAGTGTTATCAAGAGATAGATAGTTGGTTAATAACTAATCTGTGAGAAGCAAGAAAGAGTGTGGGTAGTTACAATAGAGAGTTTGGGAGTTCTTTCTTGGGAGTGATACACCATACATTCTTGTGATTCTTGTAACCCTCTTTACAGTAATAATACTGAGTTCTTTTTGCCTCCGTGGACGTAGGATCATACTGATCCGAACCACGTAATTGTTCGTGTCATTTCTCTTTTGTGTGCGTTGTGTTACTGACGTACTGCGACAACATCTAACTGCGATTATTGTTGTGTTCTTGGTTATTTGTGTTACTCCACAGGTTACAGGGAAAGACACGAGCATAGAGGATGCACATCTCCGGCCTCGATTGCACCACACGAAGGAGTTTAAGAAGCAAAGCTAGGCAAGCTTCTGTTAACAAGCCTCACCTCATAGTCATTGCCATTCCAAACAGCTTGAACACTTGTACTGCCCTCAATCACCAGGTACCATATTTTTATACTTTATACAGAAACACATGATGATTTTGAGGGTGTGATGGCTATAAAGAACGTAAAAAACGCTTACGTTATAGCCAAACAAGGTAGCCGATGATTTTGCTTCCGTGCCCTTCCATTTCCTCGTCCAGAATTCAGTAGGCTTAAACACCCAAATAGACACCCAACCAGCAAAAAATCAAGATCAGCAGCAGCTTGAGTACCAAAGGGGACAACCTAGACATTCTGTAGCCTTAGACTTCTTGCAAAACAAGGCTTCAAATTAAACCTTATATATTATACTAGTGCAAGAAATGCTAGTTGCTAGAAGAAGATAAATGGACAGCACCACCAATATCAAGTCCTCTTCCATTATGTTAATTTGGACTATGGTTTACCTAGAAGACCGGAGATAATGGACCGTGGCGAGGAAAAACACGTTGCAGCGCTTCGTGGCGTGACGCCGGCATGACGTCATATATGTTAATGTTACTTTCCTTATATTGATTTATGCAGCTTTGGATACTAGCCTCATTGGTCCAACATCATTTTAGTGGATTTTCATGGTCCACTTCTCCACTAACTGATTGAAAAAATTGCATGTTATGACTAACACACAACCTTTTACAGCAACACACATTTCCTACTTGCAGAGTGTGAGGTGAAAAAACTTCATAAATTTTCTAGAGCTTAAATTTTCCATTACAATAGAACATTTGAAAAGATTCTTGAAGTACACATGCTACATAAAAGATTCTTGATTATTAGTTAAGATCTTTGAAAAGTCATTGGATGAAGTGAAATAGAAGTTGATGAGCTTCTTCTTCTTGTGCAAGGAGTGGTCTATTTGTGCTAAAGGGTGCCTACTTTTTGCCATCTTTATTCGTTTAAAGCTTGTGTTTAGATGAAAATTAATTAGGAAATAGTTTAGAACAAATTTGAAGTCTGCATATAGACGAAAATTTAAGCTAATTAAGTGTTTAATTTAGGAGGGGACTATTGCCAAGTTTTTATATGACCCTAACATACATATACATCAAAAGCATATTCTACACTTTGATTGCAAAATCTTTATGAAGTTAAAGTAATGTTGCTTTCCTAATTAATTAAGCTATATATCTAGTGGCAAAAGTTGAGACGTATCATTTTGTGTGTGCTCTATTAATTCAAGAAAATTATAAAAGAATTAAAGAACCATATCTGCCTTGAAGAAACAGACACTAGTGGAGACTACTATCTAAAGAAGAAGCCAAATAGATTCTTACATTTTCTCTTCATTGAATTGAACTTTATCATTTGCTACTTTGTGCTATCTTTTGCCTCACAAATAATTCAATAATAAGGGTCGGTTAACTAACACAAATAACAATATATACCTTTTTGGCTTTGAGTATCAAAATCTTAGTTGTTTATATCCCCAAAATTAACACAAAGAATAGTTTATTGGTTAATTTGTATCATAGTTTTTTAATTTTTCAAAAGTACAATAATTTTCAATTTATTTTTTCACATTCATGAAATAAAATTTTATGCTATATAAAAATACATCATTTTCTCATGACAAACATAGCCATTTCCAACAACCAATTCGAAATTTGGAGATCGAGAACAAATTGATATGATTTTTATTTTTTTGCTAAATTGAAAAATTGTGATATATAAACTACTCCCTTTCTCAATAAAAAGTGCATTTTTATTACATGTTGGAACCGTTTACAAATATTGTACTCTTATTTTTATGTATAACTTGTATGTGGTCTTGTGCGATGCACGGATAATTAATAGATAACTAATATTCCATATGTCTCATTAATCTTAATCATAAAAGTCAATAAAATACTCATAGTTTTGGTCAAACGTGGCCAATAATACTGGGACTGAAGGAGTATTCATTTCGTTCGTTAAAAGAGTATTGTGAGGAAATTGATATATATTTAAAAATATATAAAATATGTTTTTGGTCGGGAAGGAAACCTCAAATGTAATATATGATGTTTAAAATATTGAGTGTTTTGTGTGAATATATGCAAAAACGAAAACAATAAATTCTTGATTGACAATTAATAAAAACGTATCCTTGGTAGATGGGTGAATTATTACTTGATTTGAATAATAATAGTCGATTTTGTACTAATTAAATCGTATTAAACTGCTATATAACTATAACACGATTATCTACTTATCTTTTTTACTGTGAATACATGTCTAAAGTATAATTTTTTACATCAAATAATCAGGTCATTTTGGATAGAATTAAATCATCATTAAAATCAAATATTTACCAAAATTGAAAAATGAAAGTGTGTAATTTTTGTAGATAAATTAAAATGAATAAGAGTGTCATCATTCACAAAATTATTACATACTATTAAAGAGTTGTTTAATGAAAATTAAATTGTTATAAATCGTGTTGAGTTTGACTATCACTTGATATACATTTAGTAATTGAGTTGTGTGTAGCGTGTGGATCACTTACAAAAAAATCGTTTGACAATTTTATATATGTTAAAATGAAAAAATAAGTAATAATTTTGTGTTGTGAAAATATTTTTTATTATAATACACATATAAATATTATATAAGTTACGATGTATAATAAATGTACATATATTTAACTTTTTAAAATAAGTACAATTTTTTTTTATAACACAATTATTTATTACATATCATATATAAAATTAAAATTTTTGTCAATATCTTTAATTTAAGATTCGATCTAAATTGAAAGATTTTTTGAAAAAATAAAAGGAATTGGAAAGAGAAAATAGTTTAAACTATGAGTGTAGTAAAAAAAAATCATCCATAATCTTTTTAAATTATAGTTGAAAACCTCATTTTTATATATAATAAATAGATTTTGCAAGTTGTGTTTAAGAAAATGGACGGTTAATAAAAAAAAAACTGAAAATAGACTGTTACTTGTGTAATTCGCTTTTATATAATAGTTAGATCTTATAAAATATTTAATATTTTAATTCTCGTATATATTCTTTTAGATCTCTTTTTTTTTTTCACTTAAAACACAAATTTTATTTTTTTCTTAAAACTCGTTGCTGACTCTGCTATAAAAATATACTTTTCATGTACATATAAAATATAAAATTTAAAAACAAAAGTGTATTTTAATGTTCAATCGAAAAGTTATTATATAAATCACAAATTAAGAAATATTGTGCATTTTGATGTGCTTATTCCATTTATTAACAAGATAACAAATGGTGAAGATTTATCATTTCAAATTTAAGGCTTTCTAAGATTATCATATGCTCTCTCCTTCTTCCATGACAAAACCAACACAGAGTTGCATTTGTGGAAGAACACAACACCAAAGCACTCACCAAGTCAACTCACAATGGTAAATAAATAGCATGTAATAAAGATTGCTATAGACAAATAGAAAAGCACAAAGTTTGTGCTGTACATTCCAATCACACACAGAGAGTGAGAGGTTTGTGACATGTCCAAAAAAGGCCTCAAATAATATAAAACATAAAAATAAAGAATCACTCTCTTTTCCATTTAGTGTATTCTTAACTTTCTCCTCCATGGCTTTGAAAGCAACGACACCCTTTTCTCACAGCCTCAATCACATTTGTTCTTATCCTCTTTGTGTGTGAATCTGCTGTCTAGATTAAAGCCTACATGGAGGTGGAAAGTCCAATAATGGCCGTAGACGAGGGGCGGCACCGTAGTTTCCCGGCCACGTCGCCGGAGATAGTGGAGATAGGGGAGGAGAGCATGAGCATAGCTGCTGCTGCTGCTGCTGCAGGTGGAGGTAGTGATGTATATGTTGCTGTCGGCAAGCACGATTTACACGTGCTTAGATGGGCCCTCGATCACGTCGTCTCCCCGGAAAGTCGTGTTTTCTTAGTGCACGTTTTCTCTCCGATCACCTACATCCCTACACCAGGTCCGGTTCTTACAGTTACACTGTGTGTGTGAGTTTTCAGTTATTTTTTTTCTCTCTCTTAATTAAAACTAGAGTCTTGATATTGGTAGAGAAATGAATGCAAAATTTGGATGTAATGAGAAATTTGTGTAACAGTGGGGAGGCTCTCAAGAAGCCAGTTGAGCAAAGAGCAGTTGCAGGTTTATATAAAAGAGGAAAGCAACAAGAGGAGACACCTCTTGGACAAGTACATTCAACTCTGCAACGAGTCCAAGGTATGTAGCATAAGACAACGTTAGTAAACAATAGATTTGTGGGAGTTAATTGATTTGATTTGTTTGTGTAGATAAGTGTAGACACAATGCTTGTAGAGAGCAATGCATCACACAAGGCCATTTTGGAACTCATTGGAGTAGCTAACATCACTCATCTTGTCATGGGCACCAAGCAATCTCCCTTGTCAAGGTATATATACAAAAGTTGATTTTCATTTCATCAGTACACCTTCGATGACTTTACTGTGTTTCTTGTTTAAGGTTGTCAAGGAAGGGTGTGGGGAAGGGAGAGTATGTGAAGAAGTATGCACCAGAATATTGTGAAGTGAATGTGGTGTATGATAGGAAGAAGATGAAGAAGGATGAGAAACCACAGAATATAGAGGAATCCAAATCCAAAAATGCATATAATCAAAGCCCACAAGCAGCCAAGATTTCTGAAAGGCACTTCTTTGAGTGTGTGTGCTTTTCAGGCAAATTTGATTGAGAAACTTTTCATGTTTTACATGGCAAAGTTTTCAAGGTTTGTCCATTTATTGGGATATAGACAAGTAGGGAAATATATACGAAATCTTTAATGTTAGAGAACATATTATTATGTGGTTTCACTTTTTACTTAGTAGTAGCCTATTGATATTGAAATTAACTATTTACAAATTTACAAAAAAGTAGTTTGAAAGGTTACTTGGAATTGTTCCGCTACGAAATTTACATTATACGTAATAGAAGTACCTGAAGTACTAAACGGAATAGGTATTAATTTGGTACTAACCAGGGGGCTTGTCCCACTGGCCACCGGGTTCCTCCACTAAGTGGAAGACCCGGGTTCGAACCATGCGAAATGTTTGCCTATTACACGACTCACTGATAAAAATCTTATTTTTGATAGTACGAATGGAGAATGGACCCAAAAATTGGATAGAGTCAAGACGCTATCGGGCCTAGGCAGCTGACTCAAATGCTCCCGAACCATGCGAAATGTTCGCCTATTACACGACTCACTAACTTTGTCTAGGATACCCATTATTGATAGACATTTAAGGATTAACTAACAAATACTTAACTTTATATATCTAGTAGAAGTAACGTTACATTACATATCGAATGTATAGTGACAATATATTAGAAAATGTATATTTTGTAGCCAAGACACTTTAAATACAGTGTTGACATATACATAATTAGACCAATAAAATATTTAAATAAAGTTAAATTGATAAAATTTATCAAAAATATTATAATGATCATCCGAATGAAGCTGTTGAATTTACATTTTTTTGCAATCACAACACTCCTCATTCTCCTTTAATTTTTCATAGTCAAAATTATACTATATGTACCACTGCAATGACACTATAATGTTTTTTACCTTTTACCTATGAATTGATGTGTAGTATAATATTTTGATGAGAAATTAAGTATTTTGTGATTCATTATAAGTAGAAATAATTTGTGGAGTATATAAATTTAAAAATACTCTTTTCGTTCCAACTAGCTTGAGACACTTCTTTTCGACATGGAAATTAAGGAGTTAAGAAGTGTAAGTTGAGTATATGTTTAAAGTATAAAGTGATGAAATGACTCAAGCTAGTTGGGACGACCCGAAAAGGAATACGATTCAAGCTAGTTGGGACGAAGTGAGTAGCTAAAAGGATAGAACAGATGATGTGTTTAATCTGGATGTAATTAAATGAGTTGTACTGAATAGTAGCTGGCTCGAGCTCGACTCTTACATTGCATGATAATATTGTTCAGTTTTAGAGTTTGAGCTTGAATTTTAATTCATTTCATATTTATATTAATACTTATTTAATTCAAGTGAATTTGAACTCGTTAAAATTTTGTTAAAAATATATATATCCATATTTGTGTTCTGATTCGATTGAAAGTTTGAAAACAAGCTTGATTAATATGCTCGTAAATGAATGAACTCGAATATGTTCGCAAACTTAACAAGTCAGGCATTATCTTGCCCGAGTTCACCTTGATAAAAGTACTAAGTTCGAAGCTCGACTCATTTACTTTAATTATGTTATGATAAATTTTTTTAATCAAATCTGGAACAATTGTTATTTTAATATATGAATATTAATATTTAATGAGGTAGTATATATTACTCTCTCGACCCGTCCAATTTGTTACATTTGTTTTTGGGCACCAGATTTAAGAAGAGTTTAAAAGTAATATAAATGGTGATAAAAATATATATTATTTAAATTTGTGTGAATAATAAAGTTGTTTTAAAAAAGAAATGTAACAAATTGGATGAGACTAACTAAAATAGAAAAACGTAAAAAACTGGGTGAGACAGATGAATAATTATTTAGAAAAGAAATTCATGATTCATAAATCCTTGGGTAAAATATAGTTTTTGGCATGAACTTTGAGGTAGTGTTCAGTTTATGGCCTGAACTTTTAAAAATGTTTAAAATAACATTTACTTTAAAGAAATGTATAAATCATGACACAATTTAAAAATTGAATATGAAAATAATGTTTATGATATTTTTATTAAAGAAAATAAATAAATCATTAATATCTAAAAGTGAAAAACTCTTTAAATTCAAAGTCATCATAATCAAAGTATTTAAAAAATAATAAAGTCCACCTTCCATCGATTTACACTAAATTTTTAAATTTATCTTTAAAATGTATGAATATTTAATTCAAATTACCAATTTTTCAGTCTATTAAATAAGAATTCCAATTTACAAATATGAAACCTATAATATGTAGGGGTGTAATTGAATCAAACTGAACCGAATGTTGTTGTGCTCGAATTCGTTTCGTTTGAAAATTTAAGTTCGATTCGAGCTTGGTTCAAGTTTTGATAACTAAGTTCGAATTTTGTTCGATAAATAAAAATCGAGCTCAAGTTCGTTTATTATTTGATTTAATAGTAATTGAACTTGAACTTGAACTTGACTTGAGTTCGTTAAATATTCGAGCTCGAGTTTATTAAATTATTATGTTAATATATATATATATATATTATTTTGATAAGTTTATGAACTAGTTCTTATAGAATGTTCGCGAACTATTTGAAACTCGGCACGTTTTTAAAGTGCGTGTACAAGCTCGTTAACAAAGTTCGTGAACTATTCAAAGTTTGTTTTGTTAAAACTATATTCGAAACTTGACTTGTTTTTAGATAATAATAATTTATTTAAATTTATTTTCTTTAATAAAAAATATCATAAACACCATTTTTTTTTATTTAAATTTTCACTTGTACCATAATTTATACATTTTCCTAAAGTACATGATATTTTAAACATTTTTAAAAATTCATGCCATAAACTGAACACTCCCTTAAAGTTAAGGTCATAAACTATAATTTACCCTAAGGGCATGTTTGATAGCCCTTTAAAGGCTAGTTAGAAAAGGTAACTAGCATTTATTTGTTGTTTGGTAGCCTATCTTTTTAACTCACAGGCCCGCTCCAAAATTGCAGCCCGCTCTTAAATTACTGTTTTGTATAGATAGTGTGACTGGAGGTGAGGGTAGGTTAAAATTAAACTCATGCTTTCATTACATACAATTACATATTTGACCACATGTTCTTTCCTTCTCCTTATATTTCTCCCTCTTTTTCATCTATTGCTCTTCTTCTTCCACCAGCGTGAATTTGAAGAGCACTTTCTCTCTCTACATTTTTCTTCTTGGTTCTTCATTTTTGGTACCAAGTATCTCTCTCATATTTTTGAAAGCAATTTAGGGATTATTTTTAAAGGAGTGTAGGAAATAATGTTTGGAGCTATATTGGAGAAAAATATTTTGGATTTTCTTTTGGGTTGTGAGGTAGAGAAAGTGCAGTGCTCCCCAAATACAACAATGGCAATAAAGTGATATTGGGTAGCTTAACTTCAGCCCCCAAATACATCAACACCCTCCACTCCCCAATACTTTGGCTTGCGATTTTTCTGAAAAATTTCTATAATTGAAAGACGATGGATTGGGGAGATTTTCTGGAAGACGATGCAATTCTGGAGATAGAGAGAGAGAAGATTGATGGACTGGGTAGCTTGAAGTTTTTGTTATTTTAGGAGCAGGATGGAATCGATGAATTGGATTTAATTACTGCAATGAAACTATGAAATGGAAGATGGACGAATTGATGGATGCAAATTAAAAAAAAAGAATTAAAAAGATGGACGAAATGGAAGATGAACGATTCATAATTTTGATATTTTAATTTTTCTATAAGGATAAAAAAGTAATTTTATAACTTATCTAAACAATACAGTAATTTTCATTTTTATCTACCAAACACAAATCCATATTAAATTTAACTCCCCATTTTCCAACACACCATATTATATTTATCTTATCCTACTATATCCTAACCTATCTACCAAACGTAGCCTAAATCCTTACTTGTTTAGGAAACTGCGAGAAAATAAAAAACCACCACCCAAAATAGAAGCGGATCTATCCAGATATATATTTTAAGAGGTTAATTTCTAACTTCTTTACAAAGCTAAACCCTAAATTTGAAATTTCCTTTTCTTCTCATTCTCTTCCCCCTTTTCAATTCGTTTTAGCTTTATAACTTCCGATCCATCTCAAATCTACAAAACCTAAACCTAATTCTAACTCCAAATCAGCCTCAGCATGTTCAACACCCACGATTCCAGGCTCCACGATGCCGGCTCTTACCGTCAGCGCCGAATGTATGTTTTCATTTTCAGAGATTTATCATTTATGGTCCGTATGCTGAAATTATGGAGTAATGGAAAGTAGTGGTATGATTTGTTGCCTTTTTTGTGTTTTATTTTTATGCTGTTAGGTTTAGCTATATGCTGATAGTTGGATGTCTTCGTTATGTGTTTTTTTGTTTTTTCTTTTCTGAAGGATTTCAAGACTTGAAATTGGTTTAGGGATTTAAATGGATGTTTAAGGGTAGGTTTTTTGTGCTTATATTTTGTGATTTTATTCTGTGATAATGTAGTGATTTAGTTGGGCCGCCACCAATGATGATTCCGCCCCCTCTGCCAGGTGGTGCTCTGCCCAGCTACGGCCGGGGAGGTCCTCAGGTGGCACCCCCACACATGATGGGTGTTGCTAGGAGTGGATACCCATTTGAGCATGGTGTTGGAAGAGATTTTGGGGTTGGACATAGTACTGGTTTTGCTGACCGAGGTGGAGGTCGGGGCGGGGGATGGTCTGGTGGGAGAGGATATAGTAGTTATGGAAGTGGTCGTGAAGGCGGGAGAGGTCATTTCTCTGGAAGGGGTTTCGATCATGGTCGTGGTGGTGGTGGCTTTGGTGGAGGTCGTGGTGGCAGAGGAAATAGGCCGAGGGACGACTTGGATAATATTTCTCTTCCTAAACCAGATTTTAGTGGGTTAATTGCCTTTAAAAAGGACTTTTATGTGGAGAGCCCATCTGTGAGGGCGATGACCGAGCAAGAGGTTATGATGTATCGTGCACATCGAGAGATTACTGTTGAAGGACATGACGTTCCCAAGCCTATTAGATTATTTGAAGAAGCAAGCTTCCCTGGTACTTAAATGTCAAAATCTTTTTTTTTTCTTTCAATTGTAAAATGGCATGCTATCCTATCCAGATTTGGAATCTTTCACTTGCCCAGAAGGCAGAAGTAAGCACCCAACAGGCGTGGGCTTTTCTCATATGCTTAATTATTTTTACTTATAGCTGTGGATAGCTAAATGATTATCTTGCTTTACAGGTTACTGTCTTGAGGTAATTGCTAGACTGGGTTTTGTTGAGCCAACACCTATCCAAGCACAAGGATGGCCGATGGCATTAAAAGGCCGAGATCTTATAGGCATTGCTGAGACTGGTTCTGGAAAAACTTTGTCCTATTTGCTGCCTGCGTTTGTTCATGTTAGTGCTCAGCCCAGGTTGGGTAAGTATTTCTCAAAAATTACAAGTCAACATCTTATCTTTTATTGTATGTTCAGAGAGTTTTTTTTTCTGACTTCAAATAAACTAAATTCAGCACATGGTGATGGACCCATTGTTCTGGTTCTTGCACCTACCAGAGAATTAGCCATACAGATTCAAGAAGAAGCTTCGAAGTTTGGATCAAACGCTAACATAAGAAGTACTTGTATATATGGCGGTGCCCCAAAAGGGCCACAAATCCGTGATCTTAAAAGAGGTAGTCAACTTTGTTATATCCTCCTGAAATTCAGTTGCATAGTTTTTACGGAAAATTTCAAATATCATTCTTCTGTCAGGAGTTGAAATTGTCATAGCTACACCTGGTAGATTGATTGACATGTTAGAAGCACAGCACACCAACTTGAAAAGAGTGACTTACCTCGTCTTAGATGAGGCTGATCGCATGCTTGATATGGGATTTGAACCCCAAATCAGGAAAATTGTGTCTCAGGTATTTCTTTGCTTTTCCATCTTTTTTTTCCCTATTCTAGCTAAGGTGGCATTTGGAAACTTATATTTAAGTGATATGCAGATCCGTCCAGATAGACAGACCTTGTATTGGAGTGCCACATGGCCCAGGGAGGTGGAAACTTTGGCAAGACAGTTCCTACGCAATGCCTACAAGGTTTGTCCTACATTTGTTACCTATGAATTCTCTAGTACATGTATAACCACAGTCTTTGACCTTGAAATGGTGCAAGAATTGTTTCTCATTATAATATGTATCTTGAAAGCCTTGATAATCGATGATGCATTACAGGTTATCGTCGGGTCTCAAGAACTGAAAGCAAATCAATCAATACATCAGATTGTTGAAGTTATGACTGATATTGAGAAATATACTAGGTGCCATGTCTTACAGTAATTATGACGCCCTTATAAGTTTCTTTCCTCTTACCATATATTTGCTGCAGATTGATCAGATTGCTGAATGAAGTGATGGATGGAAGTAAAATTTTAATTTTTGTGGAGACAAAAAAGGGATGTGATCTAGTCACAAGACAACTAAGAATGGATGGATGGCCAGCTCTGTCCATACATGGAGACAAGAATCAGGATGAAAGGGATTGGGTCCTGGCAGAGTTTAAAAGTAGCAGAACTCCTATAATGATAGCCACCGATGTTGCTGCTCGTGGCCTTGGTAGGATTAGCCTGACAGTTTAGGTTTAGTGTCATAATGGTCTTTGAACTGTATAAGCTCGTCTCCCGGCTGTTCTAGATGTTTCTAATGATATTGTTGTTTGGGTGCGGAAGTATTTTCATTATGCTCGCTGGCTGCCTACTGCATTCCGAGCATGGTGCCTTGGCCTAGTAATGACCTAGAACAGAATTGATAGGATCTTCTAAAACACACCACATGATTTCTTTTCCCGGTGATATCATCTATATCAGTTTGACATGTACAGAAACAAGGGGAGGCTGCAGTTTTTTAACCAGTGCATGTCTTAGGTTAATGAATCTCGATAGTTTCGTTGATTATTATGGATTTATAGACTCTTGGACTGTTCCGAATACAGCGTGCTCCTGGGCATGTGCCTGAGTACCATAATTGATGCTAAGGTGCCCATCCATACTTAGGGAGCTATAGTTGCGACAGCCGGTAGAGTCGTGCGTGATATTTCATTTGGACAGTGATTTTGAAAGTTGTGGAGGAGCTGCTTCTTATCCCTGCAAAGTAAGGTAGGCACATTTTAAAAGATGTGTTATATCTTAAAACGATCTCTTTGGATCTTAGGACTGCAGGGATAAGGTGGCCATATTTTTGTTTTGCTTTCACTTCCTTGAAATTCTTATCTCATCCGAACTCTTTCTTTATGCTTTGTGCAGATGTGAAGGACATTAAAGTCGTCGTCAACTATGATTTTCCTTCAAACTTGGAAGATTATGTGCACAGAATTGGCAGAACTGGTCGAGCAGGAGCTAGGGGAACTGCTTTCACATTTTTCACACACGCAAACGTGAAGCACACGAGAGAACTTATCAAGATTCTTCAACAAGCGAGGCAAGCTGTGCCTCCTGAGCTTGCTGCTTTGGCTAGAACCGGTGGATCAGATTTCGGGGGTAAGGATCTTTGAGCTTTTTAAATGTTAACCTTTGCTGTTCAATTAAATAAAAATAAGAATCTTGTTGGTGCTGAATTATCATGATATCATGATTTGAAGAAAGTCTATGTTTCGATCGATTTCAATACTAGCTCGATGTTTCTGCAGGATTGGGACGTAACTTCCGAAACAGAGGCAGGGGAGGTAGCTTTGGTGGTGGCAACCGTTCAGGCTCTAATGTAATACCTATAGGTGGAAGAAGGCCTTATTAGCTATGTGCCATAATTTGTAATGGATGTACCACTTTTTATCCTATGTTTGTGCAACAATTTAGGCAATTTTATGTTTGAGCTTTCACCTCTTTCTTCTTGTAATGGTACAAATATGTTGAAGGCACATAGAGGTTAGTTCATTCTTATTTCTGGAAATGGGGTTTTATAGAATTCGTGTAAAGTGATAATATGTTAGTTCTGCTTATATTCTAAACCAAAGTTTTATACTTCATCCGTCTCGTTAAACACGCATACCAAAATCAAACGAAGTGATTTAAATTAAAAGCTTATTATATGAGAGTGAAAATAAGAAAAAAAAGTTTGTGTATTTGTTGCTATTGTGACATAAATTAAACACACATTTAATTTATATATTGCCATTCCAATTTAAAATAATATATGGATTGAAATTCAAACTTATTTGCACATTAAAGTAAAAATAAATTATTAAAATTCATAAATATAAATTATCTGCTTCTCAAGCTGGGCCTTTCGGGAATTTAGCTTGGGGCATTAATGTAAATTGATGATACAACACTCCATTCTTTTCTCAAAACCCTCACAATTCGCAAACACAGATACCACATTCATTTCCTTATAAATTCCCCAAAACCCTAACCCTCATTCGCCTTCTCCCATCGCCGCCGGAGAAAATGACTACCAGATTCAAGAAGAATCGCAAGAAGCGAGGCCACGTGAGTGCCGGCCACGGTCGTATCGGCAAGCACCGCAAGCATCCCGGAGGTCGCGGAAACGCTGGAGGCATGCACCACCACCGGATCCTATTCGACAAGTATCACCCTGGCTACTTCGGTAAGGTTGGTATGCGTTACTTCCACAGGCTCCGGAACAAGTTCCACTGCCCCACCGTCAACATCGACCGCCTTTGGTCGCTTGTGCCGCAGGAGGTCAAGGATAAGGCTACCAAGGACAACGCCCCTGTTCTTGACGTCACCCAGTTCGGCTACTTCAAGGTCTTGGGTAAGGGTTTGCTTCCGGCCGATAAGCCCATCGTGCTGAAGGCGAAGCTCGTGTCGAAGAACGCCGAGAAGAAGATCAAGGAGGCCGGCGGCGCCGTCGTGCTCACTGCTTGATTAGGGTTTTGTTTATTTGTTATTGCTCTTTTTAATCATTTTTCTTTTGTTTAATCGCGACTTGCTGAGGGATTTTAAATGAATTCTCGTTATACGCTCTTGTTCCAGATTTTTTGCTTATGTTATGGATTTATTTATTCCAAGTTGGTTGCTTTTATATAAATCTGAGGAATTTTAATGTAATTCATCCATGCTAGGTTTATGCATTGTGACATACTCAGTGAATTCGGATTATTTGCTCGTTATGTTATACTGCTATATATCTTTTGATTATGTTGTGGACTTTCATTCTGAGTTGGTTCCTTTTATCTATGTGATTTTGTGCTACTTTAGAGGAGTATATTTTGTTCATGCTATTCCAGGTTTTGATTTTGCATTGTGATGTTGGCTGATTTTTAATTATTCACTCATTAGGTACTCTTGCTGTAGACCTTTTGTTAATGTTATGGATTATTCATTCTGGGTGCTTGCTTTCATACCATTTGTTCCAGATCAATTTGTTTCGTTGATGTTATTCCATGGTATGATTTTTCATTGTGATAGTGATTTTATGCTCTTGCAATTGAGTTTTTGTTTATGTTGTGGATTATTCCTTGAACCGGTTGCTTCATACGTTCTTTTAGATATTTCAGAGTAATTAACTAGTCATGCAATTGTGAACTTTTACCTCTCCTTCAATACCAGTCTAGAACTTGCTTGCTGCATGTTCACTGTTTGTGTTGATATTGTATTATTTGATATTTGTGTGCTTCATATGATGACCTGCCTAAGATCATGAGCTACCTTTACCAGCATTCATAGGGGTTAGCATTTTGATTCCTGGTACTTATCTTAATTCGAATAATATCAGGAAAATTTATTTGAAATTAATGTGATTCATGGATAATAGTGGTGATTGGCCTTGTATAAAGTTTTGTTTAGGTCATGAGCGTCCTCTTCATGCGCTGTTTTCTTATCCATTCAATGCTGTTACTTGATAAATATGCTAGTTGTTTGATTCATTGCCTTGCATTCTATTTATTTGTATGCACTTGATGTTATGCTTGGGGTTGTCGAAAATATGCTAGATCGAAAAATAAAGTAATACGGATTGGGGTTGTCAAAAATATGCTAGATCAAAAAATAAAGTAATACGGATTGGGGTATAGAGTTTGATACCATCTCATTAGGACAACATTGCTGCGCAATAGTTCACATGGTCTATTATGGTTGTCATGATACTTTTGTAGTTGCAATGTAACTCAAACTTCCAACAGGTCATCTTTGTTCTCGGGATTGTGTAAGAGTTTGTTTGAATATTCTTAAATTTTTTGGGATGTTCCATAGGCATGATTGATTCTCAAGACTAGTTGTATGAGTTGTTCACTTGGAAAGTTTATGTTCTGAGACCTCCTTCTCCCACAAGAGTGCCAACTCTCCTGACTTAGCCCTCACTTCCCCGCAATGCAATTCCAAACAAGCTGTGTGATTGTTTTCACTTACCCTGTTTATATTTAGTAATTGCAAACAACCTGAGTGGTTTTCACTTGTAGATCCCAGTTTATATTTACTTCAACTGGGGAGAGATCTTTACAAGTGAGCTCAACGAGGGGTCATTTTCATTGTTATTGTTCCAATTGTTGTCTACGACTCCATCTTGGTACCAGTGAAAATGTATTGTATGATGAATCACGAGTTGTGAGTCTTTGCCCTAGCTCATGTGAAACTTAATCTCTGGTAATCTCAGTTTAATTTAATTTTGAAATGATTAATTTAATTTCAAATACCCGAACATCCACTAGGCTATTTCCATTTTTTTAGGTTTCTGACTTTTTATTTAATATAGTGAGTAATTGTTAATCACAAAATTCTCGTTGGTACCAATAGGTTGCTCTATATACAGAGGTTACAAATTTTGTAAGAAAACATTTACTTTTGTAAACTAGTTACAAATTATTATTAAAATGTGATTAATTAGAAAATATGTCAAAAAGTTCAAATAAATGAAAATTTCAATTTAGAAATTTAGAATACCACTTGACCACAACATTTGTTTTTTTTATCTGTTGTAGTGAAAAATGATTGGAGGAGGAAGAGGAAGTGCAAAACAACCATCAAATCAAAGTGGGTGTCAATTTAGTCCACGTATAAAAAGTGCATTGTGTACCTACTCATGTCCTCATATGATATGAGAGAAAATTTGAAAACTTTAAAGTAGAAAATGACAAGAAAAGCACAATAATTTGATGCAATAAAGATGGAGTGATAATGGGATGTTTGTGTACATTTAGAAAACCTCTAGTAATGATGTCTTTTCACCTTAGGAGAAAAATGAGAGGGATGGGCACTTCTCTATATATGTTGACTTACCATGCCACCATGGTTGTTATAACTTATAAGTTGATTGTATTATTTATATAAAGATATTAAGATTTTTCACCTATTGATCATGTTCAAACATTGTTATCACTTTTGTTTTAATGCAAAAGACCATTCCAGATGGATTTAGATGTTGATTGGTTGGTTCAACCCCTTCTCATGTACACAATCTTATTTTATCTAAATATATTTTTACCTAAAGCGCTTTTAACATTCACTTCACCTTTTCAAAATCGACTTCCACTACCACTCTAAATTCTCTCCCTTTCCTCACATTCACACACTCTCGCAAGATAAATCAATCGAGTTGAGTTGAGTTGAGTTTTTATTCAAAACCAAAACCAAAACTCACCCTTTGTCCATCCCCCTCTTTTGATTTTGAGTTTAATTTGTAGTCCTACCCTTATTGTATAGAGATAAGAGATCGAGAAGAAGTTTTAGTTTTTGGCTTATTTTTTCTGCATGAGGATGTGACAAATATTCTGGTAGAATGTGTTACTACGTTGTACGTTCCTTTTTTGGTTCTTGGAAGCGTTGCATTTGCAGCAACATGATTTTGCAGGATTTGAGTTTGCTCTCCAGCAGAATGGGGTACCACATATATTTCTACACACACACACTTGCTGTCATCATTATAATAATTCACAAAATAATCATGATAATTAAATCATACAATAAAGAACACAATTAAACACCACCTGATGATCACAGTTGCGGCATCAGCTGGAATACAATAGATTATTGATGCAGCTCAAACAACAACAAAACCAATTCACAAATATCGTTTCTAATTATTTATTTCATAAGAAACATAAGCTAGAAGGAAAGCAATGCGAACCATTCACAGCAAAATTTCATCCTACTCATCGTGAGAATATATAAGAAGAATTCAAAGTGTTTTGTTGCGAGTGATACATAGGTTTGGAGATCTTCTCCCAAAATTGTATCAACTATATCTAATAAACAGAAAGGAAGAAGAAGAAGAATTTTGGGCTGGATTCTTATTAATATATGTATATATTAATAAGAATATTGATTAACTTACTAATAACCACTTAATACGTGTGTTAAACAATCAAAATTGAAAAGCATTACGTACAGTATGCCCCCCTTTGCAACTTCAGCATGCATGCATGCACTTTTTATTTGATATTGGTTCCTTCTATATATATATATTATCATCCGACTAGGAAATTATAAAGCTCATCAAAATTAATATGCATGTTTTTAAATAAATATTAAATTTTTAATAATTTTTTTATTATTAATTATTGCTTTACAAATAGTGTTTATTGATTATAATATTGTTTAATATTATTTAATATAAAATAATAAAAAATAAAAATAGGGAAAAAAATATTTACCATGTCGTTGATTAATAGAATAAAATCCCCCAAATCCACCACCCACCACCTGTTAGATGCCCATTAACCCACCAATTGTGAGTATCTATCATCCCTAAAATATATAATTTTAATATTTAAGATATATCAGATATAATTTTGATGAAAACGCACCCGGTGCAATTATTTTCAGAATAAAAAGCAGCACACACGCAAGAGAAAGTAAGAAACGCACCAGAAACTAAGAAAACTATTTTGCAATCCTCCACGTCTAGTTTTGCAATAACTTCACAGAACAATTTGCATATTTGATTTTTATATTTTGTAAGACATTGTCGTAATATATTATTACTTTTAAGTTATATTTTAATAAAATTTAAAGGCTTAATTTTATAATTAGCACGGGGCCTCGGTCTTGATTGAGCCGGGCCTGCCTGTGGGTGTCGGGTACTCACGGATAAATTATCATCCCTAATTGTGAAGTTGATTCTTTATTTTCGTATAACATACAAGATATGTTTGCAATCCTTTTCGTTGAGTATAAAAAATCATTATTTTCTTATCTTATTATTCAGTCTACGTTGATCTTCTATTGAAAAAATATAGAACGAGATAATAAATAATACAAGTAAAGAAAAAAATTTAGGTGTAAGAAAATATATAAGATTGATTTCTATTTATATAGAATGAAAAAAAAAATTGATATTTTTTTTAAAAAATATATCATACAAGAATTATTTCAATTTTATTTATATATCTAATTAAAATCTAACCAACTAATAGAATGAAGACAAATGTCATCCTATTGACTTAAATAAGAGGAGGGAGATGGAACATGAGTAGTTTGTTTTTATAATTGTTCCACCATGGACATTGATCTTTTATTTATTTTTGTTATACTAAAATAATTGGTGGTTGAACATCTTTGATAAAATGTAACCGATAAACTTAATCTTATAGGAAAAGATTTAAAATAATAATAATAGAATTCAGCTCGAGATTCGACAATATATAGAAAACAAAAAGACCACCACCACAAACACCTAATTTTTGTTCAATTAGGAATTGTATTTGTTCTCGATGGTTTGGTTTGGAACCATAATCGTATAGAAAATGATTTGGTTCGTGTCCAAATGTTCAGAACTGTGAACCGGTGGTTCCGAACAGTCAATTCATAAAAAAAGTTTTCTCTACTTAATTCAATTTTATCTACAAGCATTGTTTATAGCTGATAAGATTACATTCTAAATCGTGAATTAATGTAAAAGTGCACGTTTTTTTTAAAATAGTTCTAAAAAATTAATTGTTTGGAATCAAGACCAGCAGTTTGAAATCATAACTGCTTTAGACGGTTTCACTTTCGAATCATGAATTATAAGAATCACGGTTCGATTACGATGCGAACAGTAACCATGACTGTAAACACTTCGAACTAACCAGAACCTCAAAGATCAAAATCCATAATAAAATGGAATTGAAAGGACCAAATATGATAATCATGTCACACTAGTCTAGTGAATATACATAAAGATACTCTCTCAAAGATCATGATGTGATTTTAATAATAAGTTGACAAACATTAGTCATTAACCACCAAAGCAAAAGTATGGGTGAATATATGTGTATATATATTGATAATATAATTATGAAAAATGTGAATATTAGCTGGAAAAAGGCATGCAACCTCAATTATTGTAGTGGAATCTTGAATATGTGGGGTTGGTTGCATCCATTTGAATCTCCTTCACCTTTGCTTGTTTTGGAATTTAAAAAATTAAAATTATAGACTACACAAACATCTCCACTTTGCTTTTGGTACTCACAACTTGGAATTATTCAATGCAGCTCAGGTTACACCAAAAATCTATGGTTATTTCTATGTAATAAAATAATTATAGTATCTGAATAAATAAATTAATTAAGACCACATTCTTATCTCCCTTGCATCACTTGTGGCTTCGTGACGTGGAGACAGCCTGTCCAAGCAAAATTATTTCATTTTAATATTGCTCATGTAGGCTCACTATATATATTTTATTAATGCAAAATATACATTTATTTATTTTTATTAATGGCATGATCTATCCCCTTCTAAACGCATAATTAGTGACCATAATTATATTATATTATATTTTATAGAGGCACCATAGTATAGAGACATTTGTTTAATATTGATAACAGTCATAGATATTATATATACATATATGATTATGGGATTATCTGCATATAAAATGAAAAGATTGTGTGTGAAAATTGAAAAATGAAAACGTTTAGACCCGTCCATAATTAATGATTAAATTAGTTACATTTGATTTAAATATTTTTCATTATTATAATAATGTTAAAATTTATTAGTATTTAATATAAGTGAATTTATAATATCATAACTATAAATTTATTAAAAACAACTATTAAAATATTTTCTTATTTATCTATAAAAATTCTTTATATTTTAAATTCATAATTATAAATACATAATTTCCATTTTAAAATTTTCATTCATCATGATTCTTGAATTTGATACGATCTACATTTAGTATATAAAACGTTATTGAATTAAATGCCACTTCATTGCATCTCCACATATTGCTAAAATTTACAGATGTGATAATTAGCTAGTCAATTTTAGCATGACCTTTTTTTTTTCTTTCTTTCTTGATGCATTTGAATAAATCACGTAGCATATTGTCAACGTCACAATTTTGCACGCATCTAAATTGAAGCAAGGGGCGTAGCCGGGGGTGGATTTTTTTTTTTACCTATATGTAATAGTAAATTTTGAAAAAAAAATAAAAAAAGATAACGAATTAAAGTTAAAGTGTTTAAAAGATTACTGAATTATAATTAAAACATACTCCATCCGTCCCCCAATAAGTGTCCTCAAACACCAAAATTCAATTATCAAGAAAACAAGCTAAATTACACTCTTTACCCCTAATCATTGCATTGAAAATATAAAAAGTAAAAATATTCAAATAATTAAAGGGGTAAAAAAGGAAATTTAGTGCTATTTTAGTCTTGAAATTTGAAGTGGGACACTTAATAAGGGACAAAAAAATTCTCTTATAAAACACTTATTGGAGAACGGAGGGAGTAACTGATATTTTTAGGAACCGTAATCATTCCTACCGTATCAATATGTAGGAATGATTACCTATATTGTAGGTATATATTATACTCAATAGTTGATATTAATATAATCTAATACAGCATAACACCAAATTCTAAAGATATATAATCATCTCAATACAAATCAAATTTTAATTGATTTACCATTTACTTTTTCCCCTTTAGTGATAGCTTTAGTGATAGCCTGGTAGGTTGATTAATGGTAGGTACACAACACAACACAACACTGAATTTTGTTTTATTGTAATTTCCCATCATTTTCATTAGTTATAATATGCCACCAATGAGTGCCAAATTTTGTATTATAATACTCCTTCTGTCTACCAAGTATTTGCAAATTCGACACGAATTTTAATGAATGTATTGTGAGTGGAGTAATGGTCCCACAATATTTATTAATTAAATATGAATATGTGAATGAAAGAAAAGTTATGAGTGGAAGTTAAATATGTAATGCGAGTGATGAAAAAGTAATATTTCTAACTATATAGATATAATTATTAAAAATAGAAGTGTAAATTTTTCGTGAACACAATAAAGTGACCAAATGTACAAGTTTTTCGTGGAGGGAGGGAGAGGGAGTAGCATTTATTACATTCTCATCAATCACACTCAGATGTGGAAATAATTTAATTTCTTGTGTATAAATAAATCTTCCTTACTCATCTTCCATTCATTTATCCTTACATTAAGGAATCTCATTATTACAAAGAGACTCGTTTTATTTACGAAACCATATATAATAAATTAAATTGTCCTCTTGTGATCTAAATATATTTATTTATCCAAATAAATTTTAAACTAAAAAAACCCATATATTGAATTAAGTACTTTTGTATAAATTGCAAAGATTAGATTATATTGATAGAAGGAATTAGGAAGTAGAGAAAAGAGAATATGAAATAGATTTGGCCTTATCAAGAAAAATAATGAAGTTATTTGGTGTATTTAAAAGCAAATGCGCCTATCAATCTTACTTATCAAACAACAAATAAAGAAAAATGAAAATTGGAAATTGAAAAGCGAAGGTTAGGTTAAATAAATATAAATGAAAATTATTAGTACTATTTTTTTTTTCTGTTAATTAATAATAACAAAATTAATGATAACAAAAATTTAGCTTTTTAAAGTCCCATCACGTGTGTCTCTGTAGTGATTTCTCTCTCTCTTTCTCTCTCTGCATCAATAGGAAACCGTCTATACATACAGATAGATACACACAAATTGGTGATCGGAGGAACAATCCCTAGCTTTGCACCGTCGTTTGACTGCCGGTTTACATTTTCGGAAAACCTATTACACGCGACAATCCGTATCTACGAATTTCTGGTGGCGTTGGAGGCAGAGGTGGTGGAGTGAAGGAGTTCGAGTGTTTGCTGTATGTCAGTAGATTGCGACGCTCATTGCGGTGGATTCGGTGAGATTGCGAACCAGTTGCAATGGCCACAGCTTCGAAAAAGGCGACGCTTACTGCTCCGGAGACGGCTGCCTGCTGCAGCGGTCGAGCTGGCGGCGGAGATTCAACCGGCCGTGGGTCTGCATCCTCCGCTGATTGGAAAGTACCTCCCGCCGCTGCTGGTGATCGGAAGGAGAAGGCGGCAGCCGCCGTGCCGGCCTTGATCAGACCGGAGCCTTCTTCCAATGCCACATCTAAAGGTAACAAAGATGCGATTGTAATTTTTTTGTGGTTTTGCCTTCGGATGTTTATGTCTTTCAGCTATAGGGTTGGTATGTATTGCGTTCTGTTGGTTTCTGTTAGAATATGTGCATGTGGCGTGCATTGATCGGGATCTTCAGTTTTCTTATTGGTCTTGAGATCATGTGGTGGTTCTGTTAAGAGGTTGATCGGATTGTTTCGTGCCTCTGGATTCATCTGTGTGGCATGCTACTTAAGTTTACTGGTTTTTTTTTATGACATAGTCTATTGATAGTGTTATTCTCAAGATTCGTGAAAAAATAGTTAAATAATTTTTCTGTGATGTCATTACTCGGCGTTCGGATTAGTATTTTTCCATTCAGTCAGTCAACTTCGAATAAATAACACATAAAAGTACACGATTTGATCGTGCGGAAAGTTAAAACTTTACTAATGATTTCTTGGTTTCCATGGTTGTTCTTTGAAGTCAAGTTCTTATGTGATCTGGAGTTAATGGCTGAGTGAGGACTACGAATTCTTGGTTCGCATGGGAGTCTGTCACCTTGATGGATTATTTTGAGATCTAGTATCGCTCTTTATTGTGTGCTTATAAGCTTGTTATTCATAACAAAGTAAGGGATGCATGACTAACTAGTTTACGATAATTATCATTAAAATTCACAGATGAAACTCGGAAGTTCATATTTTTTTCATCTTTAATTAACATTAAAGGAGAGTAACACCTGATTGGTTTGTTGACTTCAATGAATATTTGAACTGTGAAATCTTTCAAGTCACACTAAAGTACTTCCTGGAGAAAATATGCTACTCTGTTTTGTTTTTCTCAAGTTAAGGATTATGTTGCATATAAAGTGATCAACAAGGATCTCCCTGAGGGAGTGTTAGGCAGACCCTTTTTTGCTAGCATTGCTGTATTGCATATGTCCCTTAGGAGTTGGAAATACTTGACATCTCGTGGTATTTTTCTTGATGGATCATGATGTAGTTACATGTGCTATAATACTTTTATTTATTATGCCTCTCATTAGAATACTATGATATCTGTATTATGTACTTCTCTGATCTAATCTTTCCAGTTTCTGGGTTGGAGAAAAATTGATGATCTGAAATCCCTAGAACTTCTGTTATGAACAGAAGTTGCACAAAAGGCTTGATTATTTTTTGATGTTTTTCTTATTCAGGGATCCAAGTCATGACAAGGGCTCAAACAAAACATCCTTTAGATCCTTTATCTGCCACTGAAATCACTGTAGCTGTGGCAACTGTCAGAGCCGCTGGGGCCACCCCTGAGGTTGAAAAGAACTTTCATTACTGACATGATGTCCATGCAATTATAATCTCATGTTATTCTGTATCTGTACTTGCAATATTGGTATTCTCCTGATTTTTTCCTTGTTTTTATAGGTCAGGGATAGCATGAGGTTTGTTGAAGTCGTACTGTTGGAACCCGAAAAGCATGTAGTTGCATTGGCAGATGCTTATTTCTTTCCTCCTTTTCAACCATCTTTGTTGGCTAGAACCAAAGGAGGACCTGCAATTCCTAGTAAGCTACCACCAAGGCGAGCCAGGCTAATTGTCTACAATAAAAAGTCCAATGAGACTAGTTTGTGGATCGTTGAGTTGACAGAAGTACATGCAACTACTCGAGGGGGTCATCATCGAGGAAAGGTCGTATCTTCTTCAGTTGTCCCAGATGTTCAGCCACCAATGGTATTTTACAAAATTGATGTTCTTTCATTGCATTTATTTTCTCTTATAGCTCTGGACCTTGGTGGGTGTTCCAGTATCATTTTAGATCATTTTAATTGCATCTAAGTGGTAGACACATTTTATTCTCATAGTTTGGATTCAAGAGTTTTCTTTTGACTTTGAGCTTTGAGTAGACATGTTACATGTCTTATGTTTTAATATATAAGGGTAATGTCAATTCAATCATCAGTCCATTTATGAATGTCTTTTGCGGATCATGTCTTGGCTTTTGTCTTCTCTTGGCAAAATGTGAGTCCATTTCATTATTGTAGTTTTTTTTTTTTTTTTTTTAAATTTCAACTGTAGGATGCTACGGAATATGCTGAATGTGAAGCTGTTGTAAAAGATTACCCTCCTTTTATAGAGGCAATGAAGAAGAGGGGCATTCATGATATGGACCTCGTCATGGTTGATCCATGGTTAGTATGTGTAGATTATGATATTCTCTGGGAACACCCTTGTTACTATACTCATTTGGTGTCGAATTTCTACTGCAGGTGTGTTGGATACCACAGCGAGGCTGATGCCCCTAGCCGTAGACTTGCAAAACCACTTGTGTTTTGCCGTACAGAGAGTGACTGCCCACTGGAAAATGGCTATGCGCGACCCGTTGAAGGAATTCACGTGCTTGTTGATATGCAAAATATGGTGGTGATCGAGTTTGAAGATCGCAAGCTTGTTCCTTTGCCACCAGCTGATCCATTGAGAAACTACACTCCTGGTGAAACAAGGGGAGGAGTAGATAGAAGTGATGTGAAACCTCTTCAAATTGTTCAACCTGAGGGTCCAAGTTTTCGTATCAACGGGAATTACGTAGAGTGGCAAAAGGTTTTTCTCTCTTTATTACTGACTATACACACTCACACTTGCACATAATCTGCCTGAGTTCAGCCAAAATCACTGTTGAATTTTTGGGTAACAGTGGAACTTTCGCATTGGTTTCACTCCAAGGGAGGGCCTTGTCATTCATTCCGTTGCCTATATTGATGGTAGCCGAGGAAGGAGACCCATAGCGCATAGGTTGAGTTTTGTGGAGATGGTTGTGCCCTATGGCGATCCTAACGACCCTCATTACAGGAAAAATGCATTTGATGCTGGGGAAGATGGCCTGGGCAAGAATTCCCATTCCCTTAAGAAGGTTCCTAGTCCTGTTTTGGAAATTGATTGAATACTTCCTCTCAGTATGAAACTTTAGTCTGAACCACTTTGCCTTTTCAGGGATGTGATTGCTTGGGATATATCAAGTATTTTGATGCTTATTTTACGAACTTTACTGGAGGAATTGAAACAATTGAAAACTGTGTATGCTTGCATGAAGAAGATCATGGAATCCTATGGAAGCATCAAGATTGGAGGACTGGCATTGCTGAAGTCCGAAGATCAAGGCGTCTTACTGTTTCTTTTATCTGCACTGTGGCTAACTATGAGTATGGATTTTATTGGCACTTTTATCAGGCAAGTAGAATGCATTACCAACAGGGCTTTTCCTGTGCTGAATCTCCATATAGGATAATACTAGATGAATAAGATCAGACTTTTATAACATGTTGCTCCATATGCCTACTTAGTATAGTTTCATCAGCATTGTACAACGACTAAGTTGAAAAGTAAGAGAAACACAACAAAGCCATAATTTTATCAGTCAATTTTGATGAAAAGTGCAGTATATGCTAAACTGCAAGCTTTCTGATCAAACAATTTATGGTAGCCTTAAGGTAGTATGTTCTTGATTCCAGGATGGGAAGATTGAAGCTGAAGTAAAACTTACTGGAATTCTTAGTTTGGGGGCTCTGCAACCTGGCGAATTTAGAAAATATGGTACAACCATTGCACCTGGATTATATGCTCCAGTTCATCAACACTTCTTTGTTGCTCGTATGGATATGGCTGTTGACTGTAAACCTGGAGAAGCACACAATCAGGTATCTGACATGGACTTTGTTTGGCTGTGTTCAAGTAATAATTTACACTGTGAGTCCTTGATAGAAATATTGGTGATTAATGTGCTTCCCTTGCAAGATAAATAGAGAAGCTTTAACTTGTTTGTTCTGCTACTATTCCTATTCCTCTTCAGGTTGTTGAAGTTAATGTCAGAGTTGAAGAGCCTGGAAAAGACAATGTCCACAACAATGCATTCTATGCTGAGGAAACTATCCTTAGATCCGAATTGGAGGCAATGCGTGATTGTGATCCATTATCTGCCCGCCATTGGATTGTAAGCATTCTTGCACATTTCATGGTTTTGATCATCCGGAACACCTTCCCATATCCATCAAAAGTAGTTTGTATGCGTTTACCCTTTTCAGTGAGTTAGAGTTCTATCACCTCTGTCAGGTAATATTGCTAAGCTAGAAAGTTTTGGTAGAAAGTCCTGCAGCGGTTGATAAATAGTCCTCTATTTGTTCTTTTTTTTTGGTTTCTTTTTAAAGCGTGACCAATCTTTTAATGTCTAGTGACTATTGATTGCCATGACATCAATATAAATTATTTCTTATTCTTTCATTGTCTTTATTGTTCCATTCAGATAAGAAACACGCGAACCGTGAATCGGAGTGGACAACTGACCGGCTACAAGCTGGTGCCTGGTTCAAATTGTCTTCCATTGGCTGGTCCTGAGGCTAAATTTCTGAGAAGAGCTGCATTTTTGAAGCATAATCTGTGGGTTACTCAATATGCGCGTGGAGAGGATTTCCCTGGAGGAGAGTTTCCTAACCAAAATCCACGTGCTGGTGAAGGATTGGCTTCATGGGTTAAGCAGAACCGGCCCTTGGAGGAAAATGATATAGTTCTATGGTCTGTTTCATGAAAGCTTTGAGCAGTATTATCATTTTGAGCATTAGAATGGAAAATTTTCACCTCTGACTGCCTTTTGGCTTTATTCTTATTCATATAGGTACATTTTTGGCATTACGCATGTTCCTCGACTGGAAGACTGGCCTGTTATGCCCGTGGAGCACATAGGTTTTTTGCTTCAGGTAAGTCTGAGTGTTTACTTCCTCATCTGTTTTGTCTATATGCACTTCTCGTTATTACTCCAAAATAGTTATTTTCGATAGCGCATTTTATAATTTGGTATTCATTCTACAACATTTGTTCTCTATTACATCATCTACTAATAATGCAGTTCTGGAACAGTTTCTTGTGGATTATTATGGTGTCCATCTTTATATAAATCTTATATATTTATTTTAGTACTCCAGTGAATTATAGTAAGTTGTATAATATCATTTGATTGTCTACTATGTTGGTTGCATCAACCTTCACATGTCATTGTCTGCATCAATCATATAACTCAAGAAACTCTCTAAAACTTGAAATTGTTAGGACAATTCAGTCATTTTGGGTGCTTTTCTACCTCGATTTCATCGAGAACTTGAATATTTTATGAATATTTTTGGTGCATTGCTGGAATTTTATAGTTCTCAAGTAGTGTGTAACTATGTTGTAGATTGGGTAGCTTCCTCATCAATTAAGTATCACAGTTAATAGTTTAACCTTTTCTTAGGTCTACTACCACATACCAATGGTACAAAAACTTGGAATGCAGTAATTGCTGTATAATTAATTAAGAGCTGGGATAGTCACTTACTCATGTTACGTTATTATGCAGCCGCATGGATTCTTCAATTGCTCTCCTGCAGTGGATGTGCCACCCAGTGTGTGTGAGATGGATCCTAAAGAGAATGATGCGAAAGACAACGTCGTGACTAAGCCGACTTCACCTATTCTCATGTCAAAGATCTGAAGCAACCACGATGAGTCCTCATCGTGCATGCCCGTGTACATAGTTTTATATTCCAGTTTGGTATGTTCTGTTCATTTACTTTACCACCACCAGTTTGCTAGTTTGTTTCAGACCGTTGTTCCTTCACCGTGCTTGCTGTTCGACTGTTACATCACTCTTTCAAGTTCGAGTGAGAAGCTTCAATTTAAACTCATGCATTCCTACTTTCCTATTTATATATCTCTTCTTTTCTATTCGTGTTAAGCACTTTTTTTCACTTGTTTTCTAGTACACATGAAACTGGTTCAGTTCTGCCGACAAATTTGATATGTAGCTAAGCCTATTTTCTAGGTTTGAATTCTTCTTGTGTTGTGTTGTGTCTATATTCTTCCTTTTCTTCTTGGACCTTTGAGATTGCAGAAAGCGATGGTTGTCTTTAAAGTGCCTCCTACAATTTACCCATTTTCTATCAAATGTCTCCATCAAAATTTTGACTTTAAACATTGTAATCAATTCAAATTGGAAATCATTGATTTACCATTTATGAGGAGGGTTAATTGTTTTAAAATATAAGAGACTTTCATCCCATTTTAGTTCTTATTCTTTTGGGGTTGTTGGCCTTTAAACTCGTGAATTTGGGGACTTTGGGATTTGGTTGGTAGCATGATTTGAGGTGTCAGGTCATGTGTGTAATAGGATTATTTATTAAAACTACCCGTATCGTAATTTTAAAATGAAAAATGATATATTTTTTATAACTTTTATATGAAAAATACTTAAAAGTTTAAAAACACCTTTAAATTTATTATTAAATCACCGTTAGTTTGTTATGAAAACATGTATTTTTTGTAGTATTTTGTGTTTTTTGAATTTTATATTTAATATTTGATTTGATCAATACATAATTTTAATGTATTATTTAATTAAAAAAATATAAATATACACAAAAATGAAAACCTGATCGGTTAAACAAAAACACGACCGGGTTTTTGTTTAACCGATCAAGTTTTCATTTTTGTGTATATTAATATTTTTTTAATTAAATTATAAGTATGTGGGGTGTCGAGTGTGTATAATTTTTGTTTAATTAAATTGAGTGTGTATAATTTTTAATATATACCAAGTCTTAAAAAAATTAAGAAAGTAATTAATTAATAGTAAATTCAAATATAATAATTTATCACTTAATGGTATGATTTTACAAAATAAGAGACAAATCAAACTTTAATTAAGGGTATTTTACACTATTTACACAAACAATTGACACTTTTCATATATTTTTTTACAAAATGATAAGTTTTCATTTTCTCGTTACAGAAGTGAGCATTTTAGCTATAGCACCCTACTTTTATAGACTCTATTTCTTACTCTTTTGTTCATCAAAGGTCTTAACATTTTGACTCTACGTAAATTTTAATAATGTGTTTTGATTTTATCTAAGAGTGTATAGTAAATGGAGTTTGAGATTTATATTTAGATGATTGTAATTATGAAAATTAACATACGAGTTTTTGGATCGCAATCATGCTACCAAATCATTTATAATTTGGGAATAAGACCTTATTTGCACAATCAAACAAAATGCAAAGTTCATAGATTTACATGTACATTCTAAAGCTCATGGATTAACATATTGTTACTGTTTTTCATTCATGACTTTTTAAATCTTGTCTTGTCGATGTATAAATTATAACTACAATTTCATATTTTCTTGCACAATTTACTTTCTTATATCAATATATTTCATGGTTATGGTTCGAATTGTAATCAAATTGTTAGTTAATGATTCAATTATTTTGAAATCATAATCGAATCATAATTACTACTCCCTCCGTCCCATTAAATATGTCTTATTTGATAAAAAACTGTGAGAGTTTTTTGGTCTAAACATAACATATTTAATGGGATAGAGGGAGTATAATTTACAGTTCGGAATCAAAATTGTTCGAGGTAGTTCCGATTCCGAACTGGTGGTCTTAGTTTCAAACCACTTGTTCATATAGAACTGTCTTAAAAGAGATGTACTTTACGTATAATATAAAAGATCAAATTGAATAATAAATATAAAAAAAGATTAATTTTTTTGAGGAACCAACGATTCGAACCACTAGTTCACGATTTTGAATATTTAAAACAAGAATCACACCGTAATCAAAACCGATTTGAACCACTAGTTCACGGTTTTGAATATTTAAAACAAGAATCGCACCGTAATCAAAACCGAACCGTTGGACAATATTACAGTTCCCAAAACCGTTTTAACTTATTTGAAACTTGTAGGGGTGAGCAGTGGGTCGGACCCGGACCGAACCGGACCGACCCGCTAGGACCGAAGACCCGAAACTTTTTTAAAAGGTGGACCGACCCGGATCGAAAAAACCCTTTGGACCGACCTCGGACCGACCCAGACCCGGACTCCGTGTCCGGTCCGGGTTCGGTCCGACCCGGAAAAAAATAAATTAATTTATATTTTTTATTTCATGTTATATACATTACTTTTTGTTCACCAACAATTTTTTTTTAAAAATCACATAATTAAACATATTTTAGTATTAAATATTCTCGATTCACAATAAAAATATAAACTAAAAATCAATTTATAACATAATAACAAAAGACCCAACCCGGACCGTTGCAATAGATGGGTCGGTCCAGACCCGGACCGAACCCACCGGTCCGGGTCGGTTTTACGGGTCCGGTCTGGGTTTGCTCACCCCTAGAAACTTGGAAGGATAAGAAAACATGTAAAATCCGAAAAAATTTCTGAAAAAAAGGTAAGAAAGTACTCTTGGCAGCAGCAGCAGAATAAGTTGCTAGTCTAGCTTAAAACGTCATGTATTTGGTGTAAACATTTCAATTGGAAACAAAAACAGATTCGAGGAATCTAGATACAACTACAAGAAAAACAACAAAAGTACATAAACACCCAAAGAAATTAAAAAGGTAAGCAGTCTCAGTCTCTTAGGTGAGACCACTCCAGTGGTCCTAAGTACTGTATCTTTCGAATGAAATTATAAATAAATAAATAAATAAAAAAGAAAAAAGAATTAGTTGAGAGGCCTCTTTCTCCTCTGTGTTTCTTTCTTCTGGATATATGTCTATCTGGTTTTCTCAGTAAGATTTTCTTGATGTCAAGACCATTGCTTATGATCTATATTTAGATATAAAGAACTTTCCTTTTTTGTAATAATCGACAAACGTTTCTCAGTCTATGTTCTAACTCTGGAACTATGCATTATAAGGGAATTTTTTTAAAATTCACAATTTTTTGTTGAAATATTGCGTACATTTACTTTATTTTTGCAATATTATAATTAACACCTTTTTATTTGTATACATTCATCACTTTAATATAATAAATGATAATAATATATAGGTTGAAGGATATGAGATTATTCTCACACAATATGAATTATGTTTGCGTTTTGTTAACGTTTCTGCAGCAAGCATCATATTCATAATTGTAACAAGTATTAATTGCTTAACTAAAAAGATTGATATGTTACAGTCTAATTAAATACAATCATCAACCAACTACTAATTAATTGAATAATTGATTACAAGGAACTAAATGATAGTGACCACATGCATAAACCAACTTATAAATTAGTTTTATAACATCACAACATGTTTCCGTTTTGAAAACCATGTCTCGATAGATTAATTAATATCAATGAAAAATCATGAAAATATTTTCTCTTAAAAAATTTAAGTGTTCCATTTTATTAAATCACACATACTAAAAAAAGTAAATAAATTTACATTTTTTATATTTTTAAATATTATGATAAATGTATTCACACAATTAATATCAAATTTCAAAAGAATATTTATTATGTAAATTCTAGATTTTTTTAATTATGAAAATTATTTAAAAATAATAAGAAAAAAAAAGTAAAATTATACACTTAAAAAAGATGATTACTTTTTACAAGCTCGAAAGTCCAATAAAATTTATAAAAACACAAAATGTTCCACTTTTCCCAAATAGATCCTTTGAAGTGTTAATTTTGAGTTAATGTAGCCATTAAAATTAATTAGCCCTTTCAACATAATTGATCTATAGTTTAAAACCTATTTTTTTATAACTAACATTCTATCATCTTTAATTTAAAATTGTAGGTGAAAACTTAACCTCACATTTTGTTGGATTATGAAATAATTCACAACAAAAAATAAAAATATATATGAATATATACTTTTAAAGATTGGGTTCACATGAAAATTACATATATAACACAATTATATATATAAAAGAAATTAATAATTACATTACATGCAGCCCACAAAGCACAAGAAAGCAAGAGAATTAAGCATATTTTCACACTTGGATGTTACAATCATTGTTTGAAATAATTGAATTGATTTTGGACCACAATACAAATTTACTCAATCTTTTCTTTAACTTCTTCTTTCAATTCCCATAATCAGTTGAAACATCACTTTTACCAATCCTCAAACCAACATAACAACATATATAGAGAGGGAAAAAAATAATAATATCTAAAGCCTCAATCAAAACCTTTCTAGCTTCATATGTACATTTTAATAATATTTAACTATATACTATGATCAAACACACTCATGTTCAAAGGGTAGCCCGCAAAATCATCTGAATTAATCATCATATTCTGCACTTTCCTCTCTTCAATTTGAATCCCACTGAACTGAAATTGGAACACTGAATCCATCTTGCTCTCTTCGTCCCAAGAAAAGACGACGTCGTTGTTACTATTATCGTTGTTGTTCGTTGCCATCACCATCGAGTTCGAGCCTTCTTTACTAGTCCCAAATTTGCTCATTCTTGGATAATGCATTGTTTCTCCCAAGTTTTGGTGATCAAAGTTGGTTAAATTAGGCATTGAGTTGAACCCACAAATGGGATTATTATTAGAGAGGAAGTTGGATTGGAAAACTCCATGATCATGATCAAGATTTGCTTGGAACTCAGACAAGAAGAGAGGATCATAGACTTGTTGTTTGTTGGGAAAATTCTCTCTTACCATCTTGCCTTCATTGATCAAGCTACTTAAGTTGTATGAGCTCAAATCAACAGTGGTAGTAGTGTCTTCTCTTTCATCTTTGATCATCACTACTTGTGTATGATTGCTTATAGGTTTGTGTGTGTTGGGATCAACCCCTTGCTTCAAGAGCTTCTTCTTTAGGCTCGAGTTCCAAAAGTTCTTGATCTCGTTATCTGTTCTTCCAGGCAATTGCGCTGCAATTTGAGCCCACCTGCAACAAATTAACAAATATTTTTAAATCTTACGGGTGAACATTCGGTTTTTTGGTCCGAATTAATTGAATACTAATGCATCATTTCTCATCGAGTATTAAATTCAAGTTTGGGATCGAAAGAGATTTCAAAGATTTAATTAGGATTATGTTGAATATAAGAAAAATTAATTATTATAGTATATATATTTTTTAAATATAACGGGTGCACATTCACTTTATGGTCCACTTAAACCGAACTAATTGAATATGATATTGAAAATACAATCAAACCAAACCGAACCAAATAGTTGTAATAATAATCGAGCTTGATGCATCAATTCTCAACAATGAGTGAAAAAAATATTAATTAAATTCGAGTTTGAGATCGAAAGAGATATACGTGGAAGATTTAATTTGGTTTAAGAAAAATTAGAAGTAAATTAATAAAATGTGATGCTAGTTCGGTTTGGTTCAGTTTTAGACTTTTAGAAACACAACCAAATATTCTTTGATAAAACTAAATTAACCGAACCAAATTTAACTTTTCGATTACGTTTCCATTGAAAAATAAAAAAAAAGTACTAAAAATAGACAGCACCAAAAAGGAAAGAAAGAAAAGAACCTGTTGCCTAAAGCTTGATGAAGATTAAGGATGAGATCTTCTTCTTGTTGTGAAAACATTCCTCTTTTGAGGTCTGGCCTCAAATAGTTTATCCATCTCAATCTGCAGCTCTTTCCACATCTTTGCAATCCTTCATCAATCATTCATTCAATCCAAAATCCAATTTTCCAAATTAAATTCACCCAAAATAAATAAATAAAAAATCAAGATATTAATGAATTTGTAGTACTACCTGCTAATTTAGGCACTGAGCTCCAACATCCAACTCCAAATCTTGTTATATAATTGTATAGCTTCTCATCCTCCTCTGGTGACCACAGCCCTTTCCTAAGCTTCTGCTTCACACAGCAAGAGTTCCGCCCCATTCTCCGTTACGAGGGCTAAACTAAACGAAACGAGCTTTTATCGAGACGAGACTTGACAACTTGACAGCTATAGCCAAAAGGGCTCTCTTTTTAACGCCTCAGAAGTGTCTCAACATTTTACTTATGCTGTGATGATATAAAGAAAAAATCTAACATACTTAAGATTCAAGAAACATGAGACAGAGAGAAAGAGAGAGATGTGAAGTAATAAAGTGGTTTGTAAGCAAATTCTGCTGCTGCTTTTGCATTGGATTGGATTGGATTTTAAGATATCTCTGTCTAAACAAAATTATAAATAGGGGAAGGAGGCAGTTTGAAAAAAAATTAAAATTAAAATTATTTTTTTTTTAAAAGTAGAAAGATAATTAAGTACATGTATTTATGTCTACTTAAACGTGACACTTGACAATACATGCAATGAATTGATACAGAACATATGAAAGTAATGTCGTAGTACTATTTTTTATTTTATTTTATTTTAAAATTTTGGGAGTTTTATACGTGCATGATTTTAGTAGTCATTTATTACATCTTGAATTGAAGTCACAAAAAATAGTTTGTTAATGCTGTCGAGCTACTTGTAACACATTAATCATGATGACTACTGGTCCTAATTAAAATTAATTACAAAAATTGTGGTGTATATTTGATGATTGTATAACTTCAATGCTACATAATTATTGATTAAAAAAACTTTAGTTTTTTTTTTTTTAACTTTTATGTAAGGGGTACCCCCTATTACCCATGGCAAATCAGCAATGATTAAATGTGTTAAATAAATAGTTAATAAAAAAAGAAAACGTAGAGTTCAGAAACAAAAATTGTCTTTTAAGAAAACTTTCAAACTTGGAAATAAAAATAAATACAGGAACTAATATATATATATATATATGTGTGTGTGTGTGGATAGTTTTCTTTATTGAATGGAATTCTATTTATAAAATGTTTAAAAGAAAAAGATGCATATAAAGAAAATAAGAGTTCGTTAAGAGAGTGTTTAAATTGTCTACTATTTGAAATGGAAAAATTAGTTAAAATAATTTTGTTGTGCGTAACTGGAAAATATCATTATCGAATTTGGTAGGAAAGTGCACAAAATTTTGATTCCTCTTTTGGTATTAACTAATTTGTATTTTTTAATTCACACACACACATATAATTAATTAGATTTAATTTAAATATTTTTTTATTATTTTATAAATTTGAAAGCTTTTTTTAATAACTTATATATATATATATATTTCTCACATAGTTAAAAAACTAACAATTTAAATTTTTTATAGATGTGATTATTGAAAACAAATAGGAAAGTAAAAAAAATAAAATAAACTAACAATGTTTTTATATGCAGTAGGAGAGATTTTATAAGTACTAGTATCGAAATAAAACATTGTCCCATTCATAAATGAGTTTTCATCAAAATTAGTTGATAGTCTCTACTGGAAAAGAAAGACCAATGTCTCTACGAATAAAAGGTTGATTATGTTTCATGTGTCGTTTTATTGCTGTCAAGTACTGTCACCTTCAATTGGTCTGTATCTAATCTATGAATACTTTGTCGTACAATGTTGAAGGCCAATTTTTTGAGGAATTTCATTTTAATTATCACATTTATTTTCTATTTTTTAATTTCATAAAATTGTGAATTTCTTTATGAAAGTAATTTTTTTTTTCAATGAGGGTGATGTGAAGGTGATTTTCAAAAGTTATTTGGAACACAACACAATCAATAAAGTGAAATGAAGAAAAAAAAGTCATGAAATGAAGTATATATGACGATTAATATTCTTGATGTGATTAGTATCGTGAATTCGAAGATTATTATGTTTCGAATACTTTTGAATTATGAGATTAATTAATTACTTCATTGAATTGTACTTTTATACTTCTAAAATTATCAGAAAAACCACAAGATATTTAATTCAACCTTTTAAATTTTAAATCTTGTTTGACAATAATTAAAAAAAAATCTAATCCTCAAACATTTTGTGCAAAAAAATAATCGAAATTGACATAATTTGGCTATGAATTAGAAAGATCAGCACCATCTTCATTTTCTGATTGCGATTAATTAATTAATTATAGTGATATTTACTTTATATAAATTAAATAAAAAACAAAAAAAGTAATAAATTAAAAATTATAGTGACTCGAACTATTACGTAGTATTGTCATATCAGTCATGAACACGTTAAGTTACAGATATACGTATTTTCAACAAGTTAATAATACAAACAAGTCATGCAATATATATACATATACACTTTCTTTGAAGGACCTATATTTTATATACTAACATTCCCAATTAAGCACCGTAATTCAGCTATTCAATATTTAGAACTAATCAACAAATTTTTGGTTCAATTAACTGAAAAATAAAATGATAAACAAATTTATTTTCAAGTACACTAAAAATTGTTGATTTCCTTTATGCTCAAATGCAATAAAAATAAAATGATTAAACTATTACCCAAAAAAGTTGATTAAAGTTTTACTACTTTTTCGAACAAATTAACAAGGTGAATAATTTTAGAAACGAAAAAAAAGACCAACACCTTTGGGTTTTTTTAGTTGTTTTATATTTATTATTCCTTTCTTGCCTCTCTTATATCGACACGTTGGCACACATTAAACAACAAAAAATTAACAATAATTTAAGTAAAGTATCCCAAATTACTATTTACATTAGCTTCATGTTCATAATTATGATATTCCTAAAAAAACATTGATCTGACAAAGAAAAGAGACAACTTTCATAACTTTCTAGTTGGTTTGTGGGGCTTAAAACTCTAAACGCCCCAGAATTTTTTTTTTTTTTTTATAAATAATGAAGAAAAAAATTCTCTTAAATGGAGATTGTTCAAAAGAATTGTAATCGTCGAACTGTAACCATGTAAGAAACAATTAAGTTCTGATTTAAAAAAGTTTGGAATCATGAATCGGTTGTTTTGAATTGATTCCTTTTTATATCTCTAATTTAATTTTATCTCTTATATTATATAGAATAATTGCTTATAACTTCTTAAAATTATATTTTAATTTATAAATTCATGTAATATATGCATCTCTTACAACGATTCGAAATCAGAACTGATGGTTTGAAATCAAAACCGTCTTAGACGATTATGATTTTGAACCGTGAACCGTAATAACTACAATTACGATTTCGAAATAAAGGAACGTTCAATTAAAGTTTTAAATATAACTGTAATTGTGAACGCACACCTCTACTATTAAACATAATATCCCACTTGGAATATTCATTGTGACAATAACATATATTAATTAATTTCCGATCTGATTAATATTATCCATGATTTTCTTGACATGGAAAAACATATAATTATTTTACTATTATCTAAATAACAAGAAAGTGAGTGGTATATTACAAATTACAACATGAAATTACTATTTCCGATTAATATTTATAACTTTAATAAAGTCATTAAATAGGGCCAAGATAGAGCAATAGAGTGTCCATTATGTTGCTATCCATAGTGTGTGCCAAATGTGCTGCACATCATCAATTATCAGTTTTTTTAATTATCATAATTTTTTTTCTATTATGTGCTATTTTAAATTTAACTATTTGATGGACTCCATAATCATAATACTAATGAAAAATTAAAAAAAAATATAAAAGTTTGTCATTAATTTGAAGTAAATAAAGTTGGTGGAGTCCAACTTCATTTTACTACTTAGGTAGCTTTTTTGCTATTCCTTCACTTTTGTGTTACCTCAAACATCACTCCATTATGACACTACCTCTTTCAAGTCATCAACTTTCCCAAAATACACACCCATAGTGAATACTCTAATGGCCATGGTGAATTACATTTATGTCTAATCCATCTAAGAAATTAGTAGGAAACAATTATTTACATCAACTTTAATTATTGTTATCACAATAGTTTTATGATTAGACATACACTTGGTTAATTAAGTGAAACCCTATTTATTAGTAGTTGTTATAATTAAGAGACATGTAATAATGAAAAATAAGTAAGAAGTACATAATTTTCAAGTTTCCAATGAAATCTTGAGAACATGAACTAATTATATGATAAAGATAATAGAAGCCCCTATTAATATCAATTAATTAGGGAAATTATGTGACAAGATCAATCTAACTAACCAATTTGAAAAGAAGAAAGCATCATCATGTAAAGACTCTTAATTATGGTGCATGAATATGCCCCCATTTAGTAGTACTAAGACTAATATTTTATAATAATTAGCTGGCAATGTTACTCAAATAATATTTCTATTATAAAATATTCCACTTAATAAAAAACCTGAAAAATTATTATTTGTCCCAAAATTTATATATTTTAAAAAAAAATAATTTTTATACCTTTTAATTTAATTAATAAATACACAAATTTAGATTTTATTTAATTTTTTTTTTCAGAACTTTATAATTTGATCAATAAATACATAAATTTCTGATATTTTTTAAGTTTTTTCATAGCGTTCTTCGACTAAGTTTTAGTTGATGTAGAATATAAAGTCTTATTGCATGTTAATATAAAACAAAAGCTAAAACCTCAGATTCTGAATCAATTTAAACTTGTTCGATAAAGTTCGTCATAAAAAAATAAGGAAAAAAAAATCATAAATTCTTGCATTTATTGGTTGAAAAATTATGAGAATTTTTTAAAGTAACTGAATTTTTATGGATATCAAATAAGCAATCTATAGAGCAAGACATATAAATTATATTTGAAAATTAGTCTGTTTGCATCATCTTGTTATTTGTGATATTCCTAACTAGTGGGAATATTAAGTTCTTCTTTTATGGACTATTGTAAATATATAAATCAAAACATATCAAATGCTTTTTGAAAGAAAAAAACAATAACTATTCATTCAATTCTTAATACAAGTACTTTTGGCTCACATATTTCAAATGAAAGCTCACAAACAAAGTAAATTAATGTTAAATTGAAGGATGAGAATGAGACTTTATTCAATATATAATCTCAAAATCATGCTAAGTTGCATTAGTGCCTCTTTATGAATTGCACATGGCATGGTCTCTTTTATGGTTACACAAACTAGACCATATTCAATTATTGCCTAAAAAAAACACAAAGAAAAAGAAACATGAAAAAAAGAAAAAGAAAAGTATTAAAGCCCATTAATTTCAATCAAGGACAGGCCTTATGCCCATTAATTAATTATTTCGGCCCGAATATAGATAAAATATAAGCCCTTAGGAAATTTAATTTTTATTAATTTAATGAAGTTTAGGGAAAAAAGAATTGCCGGTAAAGAAGAACCCTATTTAAATCGAAACTCGAAGTTTCTCTCTATCTAAGCATTCCATTATTTGGGGGCAGGATATTTCGTCGTCTGTCCTTGATTAGTGTTTCCTGAATTTTGGAATTCTTGGAGTATTTCGACGTCTTCTGTAATGGCTGGCCCGTATCGATCGAGGTATTTTAAAATTATTTTGCGTTTTTTTCCTCCCAGTCTATTGATCGAGCTGTGGATCCGGTTTAATTCTGGTGAATTGGTGGCAGGGATGGATTGAGCACGAGATCGGCTGCGTTTGGCAGTAATTCGGATGAGATTCAGGTGCGAATCGAACCCGATTTTGACGACGAGGTCACCGGTCTTCGCAAGCAAGTTCGACGATTGCGTGATGTAATTTTCCTTTCTTAGCTACTTTTTGGCTTTTTGAATGTTTCTTTTCGTAGTTTATGCTATCAGGTGATGTGATATTTAGATGCCTAAAAATTGAATAGTAGTTTTGAATTTTGATTTTGAATTAAAATTTGATTTGAAATTGGGGGAGTGGATTTGATCTGAATTTCGAGGGATTTAACCACATTAGGAGATAATTGAAAGAAGTGATAACGTTCCCGAGTTTAAAACTTTAAGCTCTTGTTTATTGAAATTTAGGAGATAACTGAAGGAAGTGATAATCTTCTTGAATTGTTAGTTTTCGAGAATCAGCTACTCCTTTTAAGATGTTTACTCAGTACTTCTTTGTGTCCTTTTTATTCATATGAGTCTGTGTTTATCCATTACGCACACATTCATATTTTTCAAACAGGTGAAGTTTCTCGTTCTGTGTTCAAGGTTCCTATGGTGCAGTACTATTTATCCTGTCTTGTATTATTTCCGCATTGTCATTGTAGTTCTGTCTGCCGTTTTGTTGCGTGCATTTGATAAGAACTCTCATATTCTTGTGTATGGTGGCATAAGTGCTACATAGTAGCTTCCATTTTGGGAAAGACTTTTCTGAGTCTATGCATCATGTAAAAACCAACAAGAAACTCTTTTAGGATTGTTATCTTTGGGTGGTGATTGATTAATATACTGAGAAACGTAGCTTTTCATCTCACATTTGTAATTTACTTGTACAGACTCTCACTTCCTACTTTATAAAATTCCTATTGTAGGCTTACCGTTTTTGTTTTATCTAATAAGTTTCCTGGCTTTTCATTACAGGTAGCACAAGACATTGAGACGGAAGCTAAGTTCCAGAATGATTTCCTTAATCAGCTGGTATGTCATACATACTCAGTTGAGAATTTAAATTGATATGCTGCATATGTTAATCACTTGGTACTTTGCTTGCAAGGCACTTTGTAAGGATCGACCATAAACTAGTTTATGCATATATTCTGAAAAACAATTACATGCTTTTTCAAGCATTCGAATTAAACTATTAGTTTGATATGGTGTCTTTTATACTGAACAAAAAGTTTGATGGCACAATTGGACATAACCAGTTGTCGTCAAGCTTTGTTGGACTAATTTGTTCAACATGTTCAACCCACTAAGGTTGGCAGGGGTGGTAAAAGGTTCTTTTTGTGGTTTTTTAGGACGCCACTCTAGTTATAGTGTTTTCACATTGCATGCCCTCCCAATGGAACTGTGTATTGTACGGATTGCAAGGAAAAGAACCGAATAGAGAAATGACCTTCCTCTGTTTGTTTGAACATTTCAGCAAATGACACTGATCAAAGCCCAGGCGGGGGTAAAAAACAACATGAGAAGACTGAACAAGAGCATCATCTGGGAAGGATCGAACCATGTCATGCACGTTGTTCTTTTTGCATTGTTAATATTTTTCGTTGTTTACTTGATTGCCAAATTATCTCGAAGATGAGGACTTGCACTAACTGTAGTGTGCTTACATATGATATTGACAGTAAGCAGCTTCTTGTAAATACTTTCACTTGGCACTTTGTTTGCAAGTCGCATTATAAGGTTGTGGTTTGCCTAGTCTTATTATGCATCATTGTAACTATTACAAGGAAAGTAAAGTGTATTGTTTCTTCTTTTTCTGTTCTCGTTTGTGATTTGTTTCTCATTTTAAATTTTTCTTTTTTCAGTTTATTGGTAGTTAGTTTATTATTATCAACATATGTAGGGTGATTTAAAAATGAACTTTGCTCAGAATTTTGTGACTGAATACATGATTTTAACTTTTCTTTTGGGGTATTATAACTTTTTGTTACGGAAAAATCAAGCTCTTCAGAATGCATAATTTTCTTTAATTTATTCATGAGATACGTCGTTCCTTTGTTATGAATGATCCGCCGAGTAAAACATGATTTTCTCAATTTATAAATTATGAAAATTATAAGAAAAGTTAATAGTATCATGTATTTATTATAGACGATATTTAAAAGTTCTGAAAACAAAAAGGATAAAGATTGTCTATTTTAACCAAACTAACCTATATAGATTTTAGATGTATTTGGAAAATATTTAGCTCATAAGTTCTTTTAACATTGTGTTTTTGTTAGAACTATAAAACCTTTATCTTGATTCCACAGCCAAAAAAGGCTTTGAATTATGCATGCATTCGTAATCAAGAATCGGCTTTTCGTCGACCCTTTTCCCACAACCAAGATTCTGGTCATGACCATTAACAACGACTTGATCTCCGCCTGCAACGTGTTCGACACAAGTCCCCGAAGAAGCGTCTGCCTATGGAGCTACAACATCCTTGCTCACGCTCAGGCACGCGTCTTCCTTGGCCTGTTTCTTCTCATCAAGCGCACTGCGTTTTGCGGATGGCTTCGAATCCCTTCAGAGTTGTGCATGGGAAAGTGGTGGCTTTTGGTTTGGTATTTGATTTTATCATCATCAGTAGTGCGCTTGGGTGTTGTTACTCGAAGCTGGGTCTGGTTGGCGAAGCCACTTACTTGTTTAGTGGCATAGATGAGCAGGATTTGGTGCTTTTTAATGCAACGGTTTCGTGTTATGGGAGCTGCGAGGATTGGAGGATGCTCCATGAAATGCGAAGAATGTGAATCGAGCAGGATGGGTACACGGTGGTGGGGTTGATCTTTGACTTCGTTGATCGTAGTGTGGTTAATATATATATGTAGGAGAAATGGTTCACGTGCGGTCTGTGTAAAATGTGGTTTCGATTCGAATGATCACGTAGGGAGTGTGCTTGCTGGTATGCATTCGAGGTGTAGAGTATTGAGCTTGCATTTAAAGTGTTTGAAGGTATAGTTCAACCAGATTAATTAGTCGTTTCTTGGTCCACATTAATTAATTGCTGGCTTTCCTCAAAGTGGAGATCATCATGTTAAGGCCTTGATGTTCTTCAAGGAGTTTGTTATGTTAGGTAGGAGGGCTAGCTGATTCGCCTTTTCCGACACGAAATGTGACACGAACATTGCAGTTTTGTCTCGTCTGCCCTCATTGACAAGAACATGCCAAGGGAGATATATTGTCTCCTCCAATACTATGATTGCAAGCCTCGGCTTGTATATATGGATGTGCTTTTGTTGCATAATTAAAGAATGCTGGATGAGATTCTTGATTAGGGCTGAGACCCGATGAGACTACTTTACCAGCCTCCTTTCTGCGTGTCACCATTCTGGATTGGTCGAAAAAGGGAAGGAGTTTATCAGAGTAATGAGAAGACCGGAGAAGGGCTGGAATTAAGCAGTTGGATCAGTTATTAATTGATCATCATTCGACTGTCGAAACTAGTGTTGAAACACGGGTTGCGTTGCATCGCCTCCACGTTGTCTCGAGTATGGAAGATTAAGCTGCGAACGATGCCAAAGATATTGCCTAAATATGAAGTGCAGCTCAAATCAATTATGAAGAAAGCAGATGCTGTTGAGGTTTCACAAGCCAAGATTACAAGTATATATGCACAAAGGTCATTTTTCTCTCTGCAGTTTGTTCTTTCTTGCCATTGAAATGGAATCATATCTAATATTAAAAAATGTTGGTGATTGATTAATCGATTCTAATTATTGTGGCATTGCATTAGTTAGTAGTTAAAACTCTCATAGAAGCTAGGCACAATAAACTCACAATAATTAATTGCTAAAAACAAAAAAACACACAGTTTTTTTAAAAAATAATCAAAGTGTAATCTACCTTTCATGGCGCGCAATAATAATAATCATAAGCTAATTATATATTAGAATATTAATTATATATTTTTATTTAGTATAATAAGTATGGGGGGAAATCACCTAACAAGGGAAAGGAGGATGAAGATAATCTAAATAAAGAAAAAGATATTCCGAGCCAAAGTCGCACTTTAAAAAGTGCGAATGTAGCACGATTTCAAAATCGAAGCTTCTCTTTCTAATTGGATCCTATGTTGTTTCTTTATTTTAGTGTTTTACTTTAGAAATAGCCCCTAAATAATGAATATATTTCTGGGAATTAATGTTTTGCATAGTTTCAGTTAAATTTGCCATAATAATTGCTAGCCAACTCTATTATTTTGTGACATTTTACATAATTATACAATTAAACACGATCTACTACACTAGTCATTGTGTGTTGTTAATACACACTCCTATTGTGTGACATGTCATTTAAATAAATAATATTCCAACATAATCATATTAAATATTCTTTGAGTTATCTAATTGTTTAGGTTTTAAATGACTTTGTATCAAACTTGTCCTTATTACTCATTCATTTCATTAATTATTCAAAGTTGACATTTCTACTCATGAAGAGTTATTGTTTGGAATTTGTATTAAATGATGGTTCATTAATCATGAGTAATTTGGGAGTAATATTCCTTTATTAATTTATATACAAAAGCTTAGGATGCCAAATATAATGAATAGGATGGGATAATTTTTTAATATAATTTTTTAAGTTTAACTTTTCGATTAAAATTTATTAATTATTTGATTTGGCCGGTGGATGAGTTCGGATTATACAATATGCATATATGTATGCATATAGTGAAACATATAATATTATATTTATGACATGGTAATTTAAGTTATTTAATTAAAGGATATTCTACAAATTTAAGCACAAGACTCTCTCTATATAAAATCTTAATTGGGTACTTTAGCAGCATAGGGTTTTACAACTTCTTCAAGTTAAATGGAGAAAAGATTGCCTTTTAATTTCTCATTGTCAATTATGTATATAGAGCAAAAAGTAAAATCAAGCAGCCTTTAATTAAATTCGTTCCCTTTGTCAATATTTTCTACTAATTAATAAGTTTGAGTCCAAACGTTTCATATATCATCTCACACATGATAATATAGGACTAGTTATATATTCAGGTATCATGCATGTAAGAATCTCAAAAATAAATATAATATTAAATGTTAATCCTCTCCACATATATAATGGAATTGGATTAGATTGCAAAAGTTGCAAATAAAATCACCAAGCTGTATATATATAGTCACTTGCAATCTAATTATCTTTTTCACTTAATTTAAACATGAATAATTATTCTTATATATAGTAGAGGAATATATATGATTATTGAATATCTACTATATACACATATTTATAAGAAGTACTTGGACATTAAAGAACCATAACTAACATATATAAGATTCTGCTTAATTAGGTTACCAAAGAGGGTGGGTTTATACTTATTGTCTCTAGCTTAACTTCTTCAATTTTTGCTACATCTTCACTTGTCTTTCGGTTAAATAATTATAGAATTATATTTTATCTTTTATTTATTAATTACTTTCTTTGTTCCACTAAAATATATTTACTTTGACTAAAAAACTTTCATATATTTGATCAAAGTAAATCTACTTTAATGGGACGGAGGGAGCATGAACATCCGCTCTAACAATCCCGTCGCCGACTACCAAAGCGACTGGAAATGTTTCAAAAAATGTGGGCATACGACGTACAAAAAGCTCACGCCCTTCTTTATCTCTAAAGATAGGGTGTCCTAACCATCCTACTGCGATTCCATTTCCGTTATCCATTGAGCCTGCCCTGAATAATCCTCCATTTGCTAGATTATTTCCGATATAATCATAAAAAACTAATTTTTAAGGTGCCACAACTACTATATACAAAGGATGTTGCATATGTGAATGATAAGGGTTTGAGGAAAACAACACAAAAGAAATGATCAGTTGGGTATGTTTAGTACTTATTGCAAATGAGAATGAAAAATACACACACACATATATAGGAAAAGTTATGAAGTCTTCTTTTTATTTGAATTTGCATGAGAAAAGAGAGAGGCAAATAGAGAGAGGATAGCATGTAAATAGTAAGGAAAATTGGGGGGTGGCATCCCCTCCACAAGTATGATAAAATTATTAGATGCAGTGTCATAGTCATCTTTTTCTTAGTGTACCTCTCATTTATTATCAGCTTTGTCCTTTCCATTCATTCCTCTTCATCTCTCACTATATGCTCTTTGCTCTTCTCTCTCTTTTCTTCCCTTCTCCACTTTCAATTCCCCTAATTTTTTTATACAAAATTACCTAGGGTTTCATCACTCATTCACATATATATATAACTTGATCTTTGTTTTAGCTGTTGAAGAAGCAGCTTAACAAAACTCAGTAAGACCTCCTCACAGGTAAACTCATGATAATTTTTTCTAATTTTTATTTAACTTTTCTCTGGATGAAGTACAATAATTAATATATATACTGAATTTCTTGATCTAGGGTTTTTGGTCTAGCTTGTTAAAGTGATAGGTGCATGATTAGCAGATATCATCTTAAATTCATACCATATCATGTAGCTTAGTTATATAATGAGGATTGGAACTTAATTTGTAGACTGTGATCTTAGAATCTAGATCTGAGAATTAGCAACACTTCATAATTAGCCAGAAAATGTTCAAAACTTTATCCCAAGTTTATTTCATTTCTTTGTCTATAGCAGCCTTGAGGCTGTGATAATTAAGGTACAAATCCTATTTTCTACTCCAAAATCTCCTGAACTATTGTGACAAAATTGAAAATAGGAAAACCTATACACAACTCCAAATAGCAGAATCTATGTTGGCACAGAAACAGCAAGGACTTGTTTAATATATATATATAAAGAGGGAAGCATGTATATATATATATATGATAAAGAAGCTGCTATCTTAAGTAGTCTTAAATTCTCTTGAACACTTCTGCAAATAGTTCCATAGCTACTATCTTTAACAAAGAACCACCAAATTTAGGACACATGTCAAGTTCTCTAGTAAAAACGAGAGACAATAGATGCAGTGCAGAAACTCAGTAGCTCAAAGTCAAAGAAAAGAACCCTCAAAGGAAACAAAAGAAACTGAAACTCATAGATAACACATTTACTGCACATAAACTAGGAGTTAAAACATTATATCCCACATAGGAGATAAATTATAAAAAAATTCAAAGAATTCAGTTAATTCAATCACTTGGAGTAATATCTTTTCATACTGTTTTGTTGAAGCTTCAAAGAAACTGAGCACACTCACATTATATATAAGAAAAATCAAAGAATACAGTAATTAATTTAATTAATTTTTGCATATTATAATGTTTCTGATCAAAATGCACACATTAATTTATTGCATATAAATTAGGAGATAAGCAAAGAACTATTTTTCCACAGAGGAGATAAATAAGTAATTACTTGGAATAATATTTTTCATATTTTCTTCTGGAAGCTTCCTCAAAGGTACAACCATGGCTTCGTCGAGCACGTACAACCCGCCCTGCGCCGCCTGCAAATTCCTGCGGCGGAAGTGCATGCCCGGCTGCATCTTCTCCGCCTACTTCCCACCGGAGGAGCCCCAGAAATTCGCCAACGTCCACAAAATCTTCGGCGCCAGCAACGTCGCGAAGCTCCTGAACGAGCTCCTCCCCCACCAGCGCGACGACGCCGTCAACTCACTCGCCTACGAGGCGGAGGCGCGTGTGCTCGACCCCGTGTACGGCTGCGTCGGCGCCATCTCCTTCCTCCAGAGGCAGGTCGACCGCCTCCAGAAGGAGCTCGACGCCGCCAATGCCAACCTAATCAGTTTGGCCTGCAACGACATCCCGCCCCCGCCTCCCCTGCACGCGGAGATCGGGAGGAGATATGGAGGCTTCAACAGCGGCGGCGGTGGTGGCGGTGGGAGATTTTATCAAACAGCTAGCGTGCATACGCAGATATCCTATGCATTCCCTTGGAATGATATTTATAACTCCAATGGAGAAACCATCGATGGGGGAAATTGAGGTTTTATCGTCACCACCTATTTCTAGGGTTTCTGCTGCAGAGAAAGAAAATGATTTAAATAATTAATTATGGTATGAGAATTTATATATGTTGTCACATGCATGCATGCACTCTTATATATATATGCTAAATATTCCAGTGCTAAATCCAGGTGTTTGTTACTATGTGTGGATTATTATATACACACACATTACATATATATTTTATTCTTATTTATTAATGTTTTGTCTAATGCATGTGGCTTGAGAAATTGAGATCATGATTGGAAATAAATATTTGTGTTTTTTTTTATTGTAAGAGACAGACAACCATCATCTATATCTGTAGTTTGATCAGTTTGTTATTTATTTCTTTGTTTATATTTTATACAACTAATTGATGATCACCATAGATATATATGACTATATTAATGAATATATAAATGTTTTCTTGAGTTTGTTTACATCAAATTATATATGAGGATTGGGTTGAAATATTGTTGAAAACCAAAGGATATGTCTGTAGCCTGATTTGAATTTGCATTTAAATAGTATAATTTTTTTATGGAGAAAAGAAAACTCCTTATGATTATGACTGATGTGAAATTTTTTTCTAGTAGGGGAAGCTGATAACTGGGGTCATGAAGAAGAAAATGATTTTGATGTAGAAGGATATATATTATATATAATCTTGAGCATATAAGTCCACACTTCAAGTCAATTAATAAAAAATGTCATTTAATTTCCTTTAATTAGCATATCAAATCACTGGTCTTAATTATTATTATTTTTTGTCTTTCAGTATCATTATTATTATATATTATTCCCCTTCTTGATGTATATATAATGCTTTAAATTGCATCATTTAATAAAAGATAAACGTACGAGTCTTTTAATTTATGCAATTAATCCAAATAAAGGAACATTAGGGTTAGGGTTTCGATTCCATATGCATGAAATTAGTAAATATTGGATTGAGTCATTGAGATAATAAAAACTTGTGTCATATATATATAGTGAGCAATCATTTGAGAGAGAGAGTAGAGTGCTTGCTACTGCTAAATAGCTAGTTTCATTATCTGTATAGATAGATATTCAAAGAAGAGTAGTGATATTTGGACACACTGTGGTCGACCACACGTGGGTTTTTTTAAGAAAATCGGACCGATTTAATTAAAAACCGGACCAAACCATTTAATATTTTATTCTCCTAAAAAGACTATAATTATTGTGCCAATAATACCCTTAACAAATTTTTGGCTCTAATTATACCTCCAAATTTTTTCCTCCTATTTTAATCTCATTCCCTCTCACTTTAATCAGCAGCCGTGCCCAACGAATTGAAAGTGAAAAATTAAGGGTATCATTGTAATTGCATTTGTGCATTAAAAAAGTGAACCAAACTTAATAATATTTTATTAAGCAAAATTACAATAATTAATTAATGATCTCAATCATTAATATTGTTGTGATCTTAATTCCCAGATTAATTAATAAAAATGTAGTAATAATAATATAAGTGTAAAGGCACACGGGTGGTGAATGGTGATGATGCAAATGAGTAATTGTCTACTGTCAAAAGCTGATAACAATCAAGAGACTTTAGGCCACTTTGTTTAAATTATTGTACAGCTCTGTCTGTGTGTCTCTCTTTCTGCAACGCTTCTCTGTCACTCTCTATAGTTCTTACAAGCTAGCTAGTGTTTTTGCAAGATCAACAAAACAAATGTATGTGAATCAACTGCTTTGTACGTATTCTTCCATCTTTAATTAATTAATAGTTGCAGCCTGCCAAATAGCTGGAACAACTTAGAGTGCAACAGAACCATTTTAAATCAAGCTTCTTTTTTTTAAATTTCTTTTACATATATGTATATATAGATTATAATAATGTATGTACATGTAGGGGCGTGAAAACAAGTTATATGGAGTAGATTGTAGTAATAGCTAAAAAGCTGCTGATTCTACTGCACATATGCATGCATATGCACCCCACCCAACTCATTTATTGCCTAAGATTTTCAAACATGTCTTTGCATCAATTTACAATCAATTTGGCCAACCATATTATTTTATTCACTTATGTTGAAATGAGACACCCCATATATATTATTAATTCATTAGTATATGAAACGTAAGATTAGAGTTGTTTCTCTATATTTTGGCACTTAGGGTTCTAATCGAACTGGATTAGATATATATGCTTCTTTGAAGTTCTGATTGATCCGCACTCAAGGTTTTACATTCGTGATCAAACACAACTCCTCATATTATTAATTAATTAGTAATATGTGCTAAAGATATGGAATATATATTAAATTACAATAGTTTCTCTATATTTTTGTAGTTAGAGTTCTAATCGGGTCGAATTCTACTAGTTCATGAATTAGATATGCTAATTTGAAATTCTGGTTGATATAAACTCAAGATCTTACATTTGTGATCAAGCATCATGTATGTGTGTGTGTGTGTTTAAAAATCATAATTAATGCATTAGTATTGTTGGAAGCTGCAAATTGGTGTAAAGTGTGTTGTTTCTTACAGTTACAGAACATGAAAACCAGACAAACAGTGAGGTAGATAGATGTAAGAGAGAATCCAAAGATGGAGCAAATCAATCTTTCCTTTACTGCAAAACGTGCAAAACAAGCAACCCCTCACAGGCCAAAGCAATTTTGCAGTGAAAATTACTATTAAAATACCCCCACACACCATACCCCACTTTAATTATTTCTCCTTTTAATTTCCCTTCATTTCTTCCATTTAAGTATTCATAAATACTATATTTTCCATCACTGTATTTCAATCCAGACCGACCTTTTATTTATTTTTTTGTTTCTTTATGCTTTGGACGTTTTCGCATTTCCAATTAATCCTTTATTCCCCATTTATATATATCTATATATTGCCCTCTTTTAGTTTTATTTCACAAAATAAAATATAAAAAAAAATCTCACACATAAAAAAAATTAATTAGGAGGTGGAAGTCCCGCAATTGAGAGATTCACACTCCCATTGCAAGTTTGTGATGGGGCTCCTAGTGCAAGCTCTTAAGAGCTTCACTTTTACGTTTCGTAACTTCTCAATGCAAGGTTCCTGTTCGAACTAAGACTCTCGGTTAGCGAGTCTCCATCCGGTCTCTTAAATTGGAGATGCTCTAATTTTCAAAATATATATCATCATGTCGATGTATATGGAGGAGAAGAGATTAATTAATAACCCAGAAATATAATTCTATCATGAATTTGATATGAAAAAAAAATAAAACAAAGGGGGGTAGGAAACTGCGTTTTTTTTCTTTTTTCTTTCTTTAAGGTTTAAGGGATAGAAACATAAAGATTTACACTACATGAATGATGATACTAATGAGTGATCATAAAATATTTATAATATAAACTTACTTTTAAGATTTGGTAAAATCGTTTACGCCGAAAAGAAGCATAATTAATATTTTTTTTCTCAAAGATGCAGGCTTTAATCGCATTTGAGGCGGCTGCGAATATTAATCAGAACCCAATATTAATTAAAGGTGCCCTTTTTGTAAAGAATCAAAAGAGGTTAGTATATATAAAGTAATTACATATTGAATGCAAGTCTTGCATAGATGCTATAAGGCATTATTATTAATATAATGAAATTACAGTATTTTGTGCCTTTTAATGTGCAAAATTTTAAAATAAAACAAAAAACCCCTTTTAAAAAAAAATAAATAATATAGTTTGAGAGTTGACAAATTATTGTTTTTACAATAAAGCTGTATAAATAATTGGTTAAAGGAAAATGAACAAGAGAAATACTCGCATTATCGGCTCAAACCCTACAAATTTAATATTAAAACCATCTTCATCACTAGTTGCAACTAAAACTTTTTTTTGTTCGACTAGATGCACTATATCTAATTATTAAATTGTTCCTAGGTATTACATTTTTTTAATTTCAGAATTGCCTACTAAGAATATAATGATGACACTCGTCATTATTACAGATAATTCATATTTTTCTCTTTTGATTTAAATAGAACAAACCTGCTAGGTTAGGCAAGAACATGGGCTCTAAATGTTGAACCCTAACTAAGTTTTAATTGATTTAGTTCGAACTGGTCCCCGTTCGCAGCGGCACAACTTAACGTATCTACAACTAATGTCATAATATCACCTAATATCATACAATATCAAATAAGCATACAAATCATTATATTTTATATAAAATAAATATTAAATTATATCATAATCAAAAAATAAAAATTTATAAACTTTAATCAAAAAATTATATTTTTTTATGTAACATACCACATTAGTCGCAAACAAATTAAGGTATGTCTACAGCAGGCAGCTGATATTTTTGTTGATTTAATAATGTATTTTAAATTTTATAATCCAATTATTTCCAACATTATGCCGATAAAACATATATAAATGGGCCTGCCGAAATATGGTTGCTGGTGTTCTTTTTCGAGCCCACTACTTATTGGGCCACATCAAATTTATCGAGGCCCATATTAGAAGGCTTATTCCATTAATTGCTTCTCAAAAGTAACTTAGAAATACCTTGATATTTATGTAAAATACTTTCAATATGTTTTCCCTATTTATCTCACTTTGCCAAATAAATTAATACATATTATTGAACCTATATAATATTATAATAACTAATAATACCCACGCCCACTAAAAACGAAAATTACGCTATTGGAACATGTTAGATAACAGCAAATTAAGATATTCAAAAATCAAAGCCACAAGCAAATGAAAATGAAAATAATCTCACATTATTTATGGTCCAAACCAAAAATCAAAAGAAAGTATGTTCTTTTTTTCTTTCAAGCAAGTATTCTTAGGGCCGAATAAGCACATAAACTGAACATAACACAACAGCACATATATTTCCAGAGTGAAATTTTGAACAGAAAAAAAAGAGTCATCTTCTGCTCTTCTTCTTCTACTCAACTGTGGATAGATAATGATGCTTAAGTTGATCATAGCTTTTCTTGCTTCATGAGCTGTACAAATTCACCGAATACTGCAACAGAATAGTTCAGTTAGCATATGATCATATTAGAATTCCCCAGTTTCAAATGTAGGCAGTAATAGATATAGCGAAAAACATTCATCTGCAGTTTGTATAGCACGTCTCGTGAGGCCCTATTGTCAAAATCAAAGACCACTCCCATGAATTCATTCATATAAGAAATGTTTAGAAGAGTAAGATACAGTAGCACAAGAATTCTACTATGTGGAGTGGCTGGTAAAGAAGTGTGAGCCTAGAACATAGATTGACATGTACGTTGTTAAAGCAGTAATTTGATAAAATTAGGCATCACTATCTATTCACATAGGATTAATATATGGTAGGGTTAGTAAACATTAGGAGATTAAAAGAATACCAGGATCTGAATCATGGGGTCCGGGGGAGGCTTCGGGGTGATACTGCAGCGACATGAGCTTTTGCTGAGGAAAAGCGAGACCAGCACAGCTCCCATCGTTCAGATTTACATGAGTAACCTCGACTCCTTCAGGGAGTGATTCGGGATCAACAGCATAGTTGTGATTCTGCACATTTCGATAAGAAAATACAAATTAAAGGCAAAGAGCAAAAACTAGAGAAAGAATAATAAAGAGATCTAGTGAAGAAACAATCAAACCTGAGCACTGATCTCAACACGGCCATTTCGGATATTACGAACAGGGTGATTTCCACCATGGTGACCAAACTTCATCTTGAAGGTTTTACCACCTAATGCTTGGCCAAGCAGCTGATGACCCATGCAGATGCCAAATATAGGAACTTTTCCAATTATTTCCTTGACAGTTTCGATGGCATAAGGGACCGCTGAGGGGTCACCTGGGCCATTGCTGAACAGTACACCGTCAGGCTTCATCTTTAGGGTCTCGGATGCAGGCCATGTTGAAGGAACCACAGTTATTTTACAGCCATAGGATGCCAGACGACGGAGTATATTACTTTTGATACCAAAATCATATGCAACAACCTTCACCCAAGAATAAACAGATAGATGAGGATAATTTTATACAACTACATCAATAGAGAAGTCAAACACAACATGTGGCACAAACATGAAACATGTCATCGTTCCTGCTGGCAGAATTGAAGTCCCATCCTGAACCAGTTCTGTCAACCCATTCATAAGGAGCCTTGCATGAGACGCCGCTTATCAAGTCCACTCCTGTAAAATAAGCCAGTTGTGTAATCTATTTCTTAGAGCCTCAAATACCAGCTAAGCAATTTTATAGCTAAGATGAAAATTACCAACTATATCCCAAGTCCTAGACATGTTCAGCAGTTCGTCATTTGTTTTAGATTCTTCTGTGGTCAATACACCAATAAGACTGCCATCCTGTCTCAATCTACGGGTGATAGCACGAGTATCCACGTCATCTGCAGCACAGCACAACAACGAAACCAGAGTAAGCCAGCACTTGAGATCTGTTGCACTCAAAGCAATAGTGAGATATTAAATAAAGACGTACATATGCCCATAATGTTCCTAGAAGCCAAATAATCTCCAAGTGTTTCTGTGCATCTCCAGTTTGACGTGCTGCAGTATATCAAGCAGTAATTTACAATATCATAAAAGGTAGAAGTCCAAGTTTAAAACTAAAAACAATGTGTCAAAAGGTCAACCTAATACTCAAACTCCGGATAACAAGTCCTGCTAGGAAGCATTGCCTTGATTCTTCATCATCTGAGGAGGAAAACATTGCCAATTAGATCTCTTTCTAAACTACAGATTCTCCATATAAAAAAAACCAATCTCCTTACCAAAATTAACACCAGTATTGCCAATGTGTGGGTTAGTCATCAGTACAAATTGTCCAGCATAACTAGGATCTGTAAGTATCTCCTGGTACCTGAGATATCAGGATTCAATTAGTCTTCGTGATGCAAGCGGAAAGAAACAAAAAAACACAACTTTCACCTCGCAATAAGAAAATGATTCAAGATTGCCGTTCACTACTTAAATATAAGATATTACATGATCAAGGAGACATAAATCCCTACAATACTGAGTGAGTGACAACTAAAACACCAGTAAATCTTGAAACACTATAAAGTTTGCTCACGACTGGTTCAAGTTCTCTTATTTAAATACTTTAAACCTTACAAAACTGTGATCTTTTGTCAGCAACTCTATTTTTTTATAACCACACTGTATTAGTATTTAGTATTACTAGTTTAGTATAATGTAACAGTAACAGTACTGGACACAGCAAACAGCGGCTAACCAAAATTCTTTCAAACTCACCGATTTTTATTGGTAAACACATACCAAAGTTAACAATTGAAAAAAAATGAGCTTACCCAGTAAGAGATGTATTGAAAACGACTTCGCCAATTTGGGTTCCAGAAGCACCAAACGACTTAGCCGGCCAGACGGAGCCGTCCTGCAGCACCAGCCTCGCGTCTGCCACCTTCCATGGCCGTTCCGCCAACCCTAACCCTAAAACCACCAACATCAATATTTCATCAATTCCGACGAAAGTGTGGGTCTAAATACACACAGTTCACACACACAAACACACCACTGTCGGCAGAAGTGGAGCGGCAGCTGACGGTGAAGAAGTGAGGTTTCGAGATATTTGATGCGAAGCAGGAGGCGGCAAACTGAGAGCACGCCATCATCACTGTAGAAGAGGCGGAGCTGCTGCTGCTGCTGCGGCGGCGGCGGCTAGGGATTTTTACTCGCGAGTGTCTCACGATTTAAGTGTTATCAGTGGAAACTGGAAGCGTCAAACTCATAAATTATAATAAGCATTAAATATGTTTATCTTTTTTGTAATATATATATATATATATATATATATTTGGGATTTATTTATACGATATCATATTCTTTGTTTGGCATTTTATTACAATAATATCATAATAAGTTAAAGCATATTATGAAGAGAGCACTCAACAGTTAATAGTATATATTTTCGTGTAAGAAATCGAAAATGTGATTTCATTTGGTGTGCATTCACATCAAGATTTGTCGTTGATAATCAAAGCATGCAAATGAACACATCACAGTAGTGCAAAATACAAGATCTCGCAAGCGCAGTACCCACACAGCAAAAGGTACGTGTATGCGAAAATGGCTGCATTCTTGCAGTGAAATATTGATTCTCAGTCCATCAATGGCGGCCACTTCCGTTCTGTTCGTTCTAGACATAAAGGGGCGGTGCTTGATCAGCCGCGACTACCGCGGCAACGTCTCCGCCGCCGAGGTTGAGAAGTTCTTCTCGAGGCTTCTCGAAAGAGAGGTAAATCCCTCCTCCCGTTTGTGTGTGTGTGAATTTCAAAATTTCAATTTCTGGGCTTTGTCTTGATCAATGGGAAACAGAAGATGAAGGGATGATTAGGCGTTTGTTTCATGCTTAATTAGAGATCTTGAAATCACACTCTCTACACAAATGTGTTTGTTTGATGAAATGGGAGAAGACTAATTCTTTACTCTTGCTGAAGAAATACGTGATTGCTTCTGATAAGTTTCTACTTTCTTAGCTTAGCTCATTATGTGTAATTCATTGATATGTATAAGAGCCTCATTACATTCCACATTGCAATTCAGAATGCAGAAAGCAGAAAGATTCACTATTATGTATCATGAAGAGGAACTGTGTCTGAGTTTTCTTGATTGGTTTTCCACCTGTTGTAGGGAGATATGGAGTCCCATGGTCCTATATGCTTCGAGAATGGCGTGAGCTACGTGTTTATTCAACACAGCAACGTGTATTTACTGACAGCGTCGAGGCAGAACAGCAACGCTGCGAGCCTTCTCGTCTTCTTACACCGCGTCGTTGACGTAAGAACTAAGAAGGCTGTTCATTTCCTTAGAGTTGTTGACCACTGAGCTTTCTTGCTATGTATGTCATATCAAATCTCCTTTCTGATAGGTTTTCAAGCATTATTTTGAGAAGTTGGAAGAGGAATCTCTCAAGGATAACTTTGTTGTAGTGGTGAGTACCAATTGCTACTAACTAAAGATACACATATAGATAGGGAACTCAAGAAAATGGACCAAAAATTTTGCAGTATGAATTGCTTGATGAAATCATGGACTTTGGCTACCCTCAGTATACAGAGGCTAAGATACTGAGTGAGTTCATCAAGATTGATGCTTATCGTATGGAAGCTGCGCAGCGGCCTCCAATGGCAGTCACAAATGCAGTTTCATGGCGTAGTGAAGGGATCATGTACAGGACTAATGAAGTAAGGCCTTGAATTCTTTGTCTCCTGATGAAATTCGCGCCTTCTTAACCATTTCCACACCTTTGTTTTCATGATTCTGATCAGGTCTTTCTTGATGTGGTTGAGAAAGTGAATCTTCTTGTGAACAGCAACGGACAAATAATACGTTCTGAGGTGAACGGCGCATTGAAAATGCAGACGCGTCTGAGGTTCTCGCCTTCTCCTTCTCTTCCATATTTGAGCTTCTGATATCTATCAAAGATAGTTGATTTTTGTTTTGATTTTCCAGTGGAATGCCTGAATGTAAGCTTGGCCTAAATGATAGAGTATTGATGGAGTCTCAAAATCAATCATCAAGAGTAAAAGCCATTGATTTAGAAGACATCAAATTCCATCAGTAATTAAGCATTCCTCTTTAGTAGTAAGTAAACTTCATTCCACTTCAAGCTATGTTGGAATCTCATAGCCCTTTCCACTCTCAGATGTGTACGTTTGGCTCGATTTGAGAATGATCGTACGATTTCTTTCATACCCCCTGACGGAATATTTGACCTCATGACTTATAGACTCAGTACTCAGGTGTGTCCAATTTTTGTCTTAACCTTTTTCCCATTATGCATTTATACAGATCTTGATTTTGTGCTTACTCACAATAACGTCATGATCATAGGTGAAACCGTTAGTTTGGGTGGAAGCTCACGTCGAGAGGTACTCAAGGAGTCGGGTTGAGATGTTGGTGAAAGCTCGTAGCCAGTTCAAGGAACGAAGGTACTCCTCTATCTCATTCTCTCGTCTCCAATCTTCATGCTGACTTTACCTCGTACAGCACTGCAACGAGCGTTACCATCGAGCTGCCCGTGCCCCCAGATGCAACAAACCCTAATATAAAGACGTCAATGGGATCTGCTAAGTATGCACCAGAAAAGGATGCCTTGTTATGGAAGATCAAATCCTTTCCTGGCAACAAGGTATGCTTCTTTTGCAAGAAGACATGAAATCGAGATTCGTGTTCATATATTTTTGTTCTTAACTTAGTTAAAATGTAGGAATTCATGCTAAAGGCAGAGTTCAAACTCCCTTCTATACTATCTGAGGAGGCAATAGACAGAAAAGCTCCAATCTCTGTGAAATTTGAGATTCCATACTTCACTGTTTCTGGTATTCAGGTCAGCTTCAGAAACTCTGGCGTTTTTTTGTTTGTTTCATTGTTCTTGAATCGATGATGACATGTTCGGGTTTTGAATAGATTCGATATCTTAAAATCATCGAAAAGAGTGGGTATCAAGCACTTCCATGGGTGAGGTACATAACCATTGCTGGAGACTATGAACTCAGGATCAGTTGATTGAATCTTGGAAACTGCTTCAATTTCTTGTGTGCTTTGATTTTCTTGATCCCTTTTTGTTAGTGAAATAAACGATTCTTTGATTGGTTGAATAGATCGTGTGCTTTTACCTTTCCTTTCTATGGTTCTTGTTAGCTTTGAAAGATATGAACACTCTTTAGAAAGTATGCATGAAGATGATGATGGTGATGATGATAACAGGAGATATTTACTCTGTATAGAACTCATAGAGATTCTACAAAGGATGAGTACAAGTACAATTCATTACGGAAACGACCCGATTATTACGACGACGACGTCGTGATGCTTGCTAATCGCTCCGTGAACTGGTCGAATACCTCATCACGAGGCAACACACTGATCCTAACATATTTTGAGCTCTCTCCAAAGTGCTTTCCACTACGCGTTAGTACCTTGTAGTGGCGAAGGAAGCTCTCGCAGTCCTCTGTTTCTCCCTCGCACTTGAGCCAAGCAAAAGCTGCAAAAATGGTGATTGATGAGTTCCTGAGAATCTGTAGAAGACGATGGTCGATTTTGAAGAGAGGATGAGGAATTTACCGGGCTGTGAGGCGAAGGTCCGGCCACTGAAAGCGCACTTGCCACAGGGGAAATCAGGTAAACTGAAGAGCTTGCTCTTCTTCACTGCTTCCCTCAGCTGTTCCCACCTCTTCTTCATGAGGTGGTAGCTGTGTTCGAAGAAGGCTTCGCCTTCCTTGAAGCTCCCCCGTTGCTCGTGGGAATCGGCTAGAACCTGCAGAATCTTTGCTGCGCGAAGCTGCGACTCTTTGGAGACACCAATGGTGCTGAGCACGATGAACTCAGTCATTTTCTTGGCGATCTCTTGATCCTTAACGAGGGCCCACCTGCTCAATACCCTTGATCCGTCAGAGTATGCAGTGGATTAGCCTATATTTGCGAGAAACGAGCAAAGAACGTTGCTTACCCCAAGCGCGTCCCTGCATGGCCTGTGCTTTTGGAAACTGTAAACAGCATGATGTCGTGATCTGCAGGGGGAGACGAGATTGAGGTGTACTGAGGCCAGTAGTAAGCTAGGTCATGAATTAGTACACCTCGGTTCCCGTTCACCACAGCTTCTCTTGATAACCCGTCCGGGTTGTTAGGCGATGTCACGAGTTCGATATACGGCACATCCCTCTTGAACTTGTTCGCGTCGCCTCCCCACTTGTAGAGCCCCGACTTCAGAAACTCCGTGATCAGAGGGTACGACTGCAAACCAACACGACCATCAATAGACAAAACATAATCTTGACTAAATCTTTAGTGATCAAGAAATTGAATGACAGAAGATCTTGCCAACTAAGCACAATAAATGAAGCATTCAGTCTATGCAACAAAAGCATGAAAAACGAATCAGCAACGATCAAAACAGTCCAAATTGTTTCTTTTGAAGGCAACATACCGAGTAGAACGGGGCAGCAGACACCACGCTCATTGGCTCCGGGGCGTTCTGTGGGGAAACAGCATAGAGCACAGCCTGGAAAAGCTGCGTGGACCCCGTTCCAACGACCATATAACGGTCATCGGTAGCCGCATTTCCCACTAGCTTATGCAGCCTCACAACTGCATTTGCAAACTCTGGCTCAAGAAACCAGCAAAGGCTCCTCATGTCGGAGAAGTAACTAATGAATTTCCATCCCGGGATCACGACCGTGGTCCTATCCCCCATCTGCTCCCAGTACCTCTCGTACATAGTCGGATCGCCACTACAATGAAGTCCAAAATCAGTCCAAATTCAACTAAAAATAGTTCTAAAAAATTCTCAAATCTAGTTCCATTATGACTAACAAGTACGGACCAAATAGTGGGTACTAGCGCACAAAGCAGTAGGCCAGAGTAGCAAGACGTACACGAGCATGATATAACAGCACCATACTGAAAGGATGGACCAGAGACGAGGACGACGGTGGTCCTCGGCACTGCCCTAGGGTTTCAATGTGGGTGGGAGGTAGGTGTGGAAGGGACCAAACTTGTGGGTCAAACCTCTATCAAACGATCAAATGATTGGATAAATGACAAGTTAATATCAGGACCCACAATCATTCTCCACATTTGAAAGAGACAAAGGCCTAAAAACTTGCTATTGAAACACCTTTTTGTTGCTTAACCAAACTTTGTTTTCCACACAGTTAAGTTTTTAAGCAAAACAAAAGGCCTAAAATTTGTGTGTGGTTGACATTAAGAATCTTCTACCATACTAAAAAGCTCATAACCATTGAATGAAACGTGCAACTAATTTCTTGAATAAATTGACAAACACCACATATTAAAAAGAAATCTAATGCTCAACTTGAGAAGGATCACACATGGAGGAATGTGAGCTTCTTTAATATACTAGATCTTTTTCCATTTTCATTTTATATTTTGTGAAGGAATCATCACTTTGGAGACAGCAAAGAGAAAATAGGCATGAATTCAAGAAATGAAAGTGTGTGTATCTTTTGCTTGGTGGTGCTCTCTAACATGCGCCGTGGGAATATCAATGCCAGCATGACTTGTCCTTGTCTCTAGACTGACATAATGTGAAACCCCCAAGCGCATGAAAAGTTTTTATGCTAGGCTTAACAATCCATTATGATAAAACATGAATTAAAAATTGGATCTTGCAACAAAAAAGCAAGTGAAAATAGGATCTTTAAATCAATTAATGAAATTACTCATCACTTGAAGCACAAGATGTTGTCCTCTAATACATGCATATGGGCTTTAGATGAAGAACCAGAAGCAAAATCTCAGAGTCAAACCCCACTACTTTGACAAAAACATTATTAAATGAAGACAAAATAATTTTCTGACCTAGTAAAAAAAGACTCTTTTTTTCCCACTCAAATTTGAGGGCGGCGTTAAAGGTAATGAAGAGAGGTGAAAAGGGCACTTACTGATCCAAGTCAATTACTTCACTGAGAGCTGCTGCTTTTGAAGATTGAAAATTGGTTTCAAGAAACGCCTTTTGAGCAACATGGGAGTCTCTCTTTGGGAGCAAAGATGAATTCTTGCATTCATTGAAGGTGAAAGGATTTTGGGATTTGTGTTTGCCATTGCAGTAGTTTGTGTACAATAATCCCACATTCAAAGCCAGAGAAATCACCAAGAAATGCCCCAAAACCATCGCTCTAAACTCCATTACAATATCAAGCTTTCTTTTTTACACAAAAGACTCCACTTTTACCTGCAGATTACACACCAAAAACAAAGGAAAAGCCAAAGGTTAAAACAAGAAGCCAATGGTGCATGCCCTACCCAAAGCCAATCCTCCTCTCTCTATCTCTCACGCATAATGTATAGGTATATATGAAATGGGTTAAAAACTGAACCAAGATTACGACGTGAGGAGGTGAGGAAGTAAAGGAGATGATGGTGCTGTGTTCTTTTGTTGTGTGCAAATATAAAAATGAAACTACATCATGCATTAAACAAATATAAGTACCTGTAGACACAGAAAAGCAATTCCACTTCAGAAAAGCTCATACAGGAAAAAGGAAGAGCTGAGAATCAGAAAAGATTTCCCCAAATCACATTGCCATTTATACACTCACAAGCTAGCTTCTAGAGAGTGAGAGACACGTCAAGTGGGGAGAGACTGTAAAAGCAAATATATAAATATAGAGAGAGAGAGAGTAAAATGGAGTTTGTGAGATGATAACCTTTGCAGAAATCGCAGTTTGAAAAGCACTAAAGCTTCCAGAAACCAAGAGCCATGTTGCAGGCTTATTTATAGTACTTAGGTAGGAAAAGAAAAGAAAAAACTTTTTGAGAGCTCCAACAAAGGATTTAAGAGGTAGATTCACCGAATCACCGCCTCTCCCTCCCTCTACCTCTCTCTCTCTCAGTCTCTCACACACGCTTGGTGCATGTTGGAAGGAGAAAACATTGGCTTCGCTGGTTTAGAGATGGCAAAAGGGAAAGAAACCTGCAATTGCTGTGTTTTTGCATTTTAAAGTTCGCCTTTTCGGTTTTCTTTTATAATATAAATATAAATAAGGTGTAAAAACTAATATACTTATTTTGTAATAAATAAAATATAAAAAATATTTGTCTAAAAATAAAAATAAAAAATATTTAATTAAACATATTATTATATAATGTGAATATATATATATATATATTTAAATAGCACTTTTATATTTATTTTATGAAAATGAATATTTTTAACCATTATAATAAATAGCCCAATCCTTTTCCCCATTTTTCAGTGTTAATAAACATATTTGTTTTGGATTTTCTTTTACTTTTTCTTTACTTAATTTTCTAGTCTTTTTGTAACATATTATTTATTTTTTACACGTAAAATAAAAAATAGTGTAAAATATAAAAATATGACAAGATATATATTAAAAAAATAATTCTTTTATTTTTAAAACAAATTAATATTAATAAAACAATACGAAGAAAAAAAAAGTCACTTTTAATTAGGGGTGTCAATTGGGTCGGATTTGGTCGTTATTTGACTTGATAACGACCCAACCTGTTAAAGTCAAATTCGACTTGTAAGGATATAGTAAACCTTTAGGTTGGACCCGACCTGTTAGTGACCCACCCAACCTGATAGTAACCCGATAGTGATCCAATTTAACACGATTGTATAAATATATATTATTAATAATAATATTTTTAGATAATATATTTATACATTTCATGTAACCCCAACCCGACCCGAACCCAACCCGAAAAATTTCAGGTTCTTATTAGGTCAACCTGATAAGAATCGGAGCTCAATAAAGACCTCAAACCCATTAATATCGTGTTAGTTCGTGTCGAGTTATAATAATAATAATTCATGTGCTTTTATGTAAAAATCAATGAATACCTAATAATATATATTGCACAAAAATTAATAAACACTTAATATAGTACTCTTTTCGTCGCACTAAATTTGACACGTTGTCTTTTGGGAACGTCCTACAAAGCTTGACACACTCCAAAAATAATAAAAGTGATCTATTCAAAAATGTGTGAACCCTGCTATTTTTATAATTTTTACACTATTTTATGCACTCTCCTTAATAACTGTACCGTAAAAAAGTGTGCAAGCTTAGTGGTTATTAATAAAATGTCTTAAAAAGAATATAAATCAGTATTACATAACGGAGAAAGTACTCCACTGTTTAACATTTTTCCTTTTCCTTTGGTGGAGATTATCTTGAGATCTCTTTATTAATACAAAAGCCAAACATAATTATAGTTTAAAATTTATATATATAAATAAAAGATAAAATTTTAAATATGAAAAGTTATTTACATTGCAGAGTTACACTCATAAATTTCACACTCTTATCGCCATGCTAAGAAATGATTTTGTTTTCACATAAAATAAAGAGTAATTTAAAAATAAAAAAAGTGATATGATATATACATTTTAAAATATAATTTTTATTATTTTTTTAAATAAATCAATATTAGTAGTACAATAAATAATTAATTATTTTTAATAAGAGGGTGTGAATATTTGATAATGCTACATACTCTTTCTACTAGGAAAAATGCCTTTTTTTTAAGGTGCAATAGCTGTTAATTTCATTTTTGAGTTAAGAGGAGAAAAATATAGTCTTTTTAAAATTATCATTGATAAAACAATTTTAAGAGGATAATACTGTTTAATTAAACCTCTTAAATACAGTATTGGAAGTTGGAGCATGGAAATCATATTAATGTAAAAATATAATATTCATAAATAACTATCCCTATGTTAACTCTTACATATATAAAAAATATTCTCATATTAGAAATAACTCATTTTTAACATATCAAAGCTAACTCATTAATTTAAACACATCAAAGCTAAATCGTGGCCCAAATCAAATCAAAAGCAAAATTGTTTGAGACCTATGCATGCATATTTGAATGTTGATGATCAAGAAATAAGTTACACTAATCACAATAAGCTAAGTGTGATGACATTTAGCTTTCAATCTGTCCAAATCCTTTTGAAGTTTGAAGCAAAAATAGGGTCTACAAAATCAGAGGTGTACAGGAACAAATGGAATATTAGCCATTCTTTAAGGGACCACTTTGGGTACTTTATCAATACTAATCTTAGTGTCTCTATTGCATTTAGGGCAATGCATTTATAGTTATTTGTAGGGATGTTAATGGGTCGAGTTTGTGTAGTATTATTAGCGATGAGTTATATCGAGATCCTCATTACTTTAATGTGATGTATAGACATGAGGATAGCATATTACTCCATTTTATTGTAGTTTTCTTTATCACCATACGATTTGTAACTTGACAATTGATAGATATGAGGATATCATAATAGTACTCCATTTTATTGGAGTTTTCTTTATCGCCATACGATTTGTAATTTGACCATTGATAGGGATGACATTCGGTGAAGGAGACATACCATGAGTCACATTTGATGCAATCATATAAGTATTAAGAAATCGTAAGAAAAAATAATGTAATTTTGATTACGATATATTTGTCTATACATTTCAATATTATAGTTAGGGTTGCTAAGTTACCTGAGTCCGGTCAGGTTGACTGCCAGAGGATAAAATTGTAAAATTCTTTTCAAAATACTTTTTTTTAATGTATGTATCGACATATCAAACATATCGATCTGTGTACATCGAGTCTGGGGTATTTTGCATCCAGTATAAATGGACAAAAGTTCAAGTGAGACATTAATCAGATTCGTATAATTAATCTTGACTGCTCTAACTACAACACCAAAAGTTAGAATACGGGTCAATCCATTAATCAAATTAATCTATATAACTAATCTTGACCGCTCTAACTACGACACCAAAACCAAAAGTTTGAATAATGAAATAATATATAATTACATATTATTTGCCATCAAGCCATATAATAGGGTTACATGCAAAGCAATGGAGACCCATATAAATATGGTTAAGTATCACATCTCACATTATAGGGTTATATATACATTAAACATGCTATCTCATTATGACTCAACACCCCCTACTTACAAATGTAAACATGTAGTGCCAATATCTATATCCAACTAATGTTTGAAGGGTTTTTAATTAAAATTGAGCATCATATGTCCTCTCATATCTAAAGTGGTCCTTTATGGGTGAACTAAATTGATTTAGCTATTAATGAAGAAATTGGACCTACTCAACTTGGTCATTTATTATTTACTTATTATTTTAGTTTTTTTTTTTTTCGTATTGGATTTGGCTTCTTTCAATTTTCAAACACTAGCTAGGTTTGCAGGTCCCCTACTATGTTACTCAATAATGAAATGTAAGTGTGAAAACCCTCTATTTACTTTCTTGATTTATTCTAAGAAAAATACAACTATACTATGCTAGATTATAACATTGGGGTATAATATAGATTTTACAATATTTTGATGTGTCAAGAAGACTCATTATAACATAGTGTTGGATTTGAATATATATTATTCCAAATGAGTTGGTAGGAGAAAATTCCACCTAATATTTTTTCTTCCTACACTAAAAATAGCTCATGTAAGTCACTATTACATGCAAATGTTATGCCACTTTTGTAATTATTGGAAGACGGTGCCATAAAGTCATTGTTAGGTTCAAAAATCGACTATAAAATCACATTTACCCTAATTACTTTGAATCGGAATCGAGTCGAATCTATTGTTACAGTTTAAAGTTAACTCTAGAAATAGAAATAATAAATGGTGACCAGTCAAGAAATGATGGTAAAAATGGAATAGAAGATGATGGTAGTATATTCATGTAGAACAATATTTTTTTTTTTTACCAAATTAGGATGTATTCTAAAATATTTAATAGGTATTAAATATTATCGGTTCTAGACTTATCTCGATGTCTCTTTTACATGCATATGAAATATGGAAAGTTAAAAAGAACAAAATGACAAAAAGATAATATCAAGTTAGATATTGGAATGTTCAAATACCTAATTGAAACACCTTAAAACATTAGGATTTGAAACTAGATATTGACATTAATTTATTGACGAAAGAGGAAATTTTTTGTAAAAACAACTTTTATGGGTTCCTACTACCTAAGCCTTTTAGTTTTTATCCTAATTATTTATTGCTACAACTCAACTCCAAACACATGACAAGCCAAATTTTTGTTGCACATGCATACCATTTATCTTGAATGAATTTATTTTGTCAATGTTGACATGATAGTTCTAATCCATTCCTCGCACCAGACATTTATTAATATGTTCACGATTGATGTGATATAAGTATATATACGAAAAGTATATAAGTTTCATTTTTATTATTTTTTGTTTATTGAATAAATATTAAATATATTATAATCAAAAATTAAATTAATAAATTTTATCAAAAATTAATTATTTATTAACATGATATGTTACATCGGCCCACCCCGCTACGGGCGGGTATTTGTTTTTAATAGACATCAATCTAGAATCATTATTAGTATATCAAAACTAATAATCCAAGAGGGAACGCTATTTTACCATATAGTAAAAGAGAGTCTACATATAAAGCCCATTAATCGGAAAACAAAAGAGTAAAAGCCCAAATTTGAGCAATATTTTCCAAGTATATGAGCTTGAATTTGATTCTTTCTCATAGTCTTAGATTTCATAGGCAAATGAAAAGAAATTGTGTCGAATCATGTCTGAAGCTCCTTTCTTCTTCTTTTTTGTTATTTATCTTTTGGTGGGTTGAATTGAATAAACTAATTAAAGACTGTGTTGCTTTCTTTAGAATCTTTGCTAATAATTCCTAGTTGCGAAAATGTTCACCCGCCCGCATCGGGCGTAGTTAATGCGCCCACGAATGATGTGGTACGGTATGTCATGTAGATAAATATTAAATTTTAATTTTTTTTTATTAATTATCACTTTCCAACTAGGATTTATTGATTAATGTATAGTTTAATATTATTCAATACAAAATAATAATAAAAATAAAAATAACAAAAAATGAAAATATAGTGACTCGTATGCTGATGTGGCAGTAACGTGGCAATATCACATTAGCCGTAGACGCGTTAAGATGTGTCCACCGCGGGCAGAGGATAGGAGCATTGCTCTTCCTAGTTGATGAAGTTGAAGCAAATCCCATGTTTAAAATATTAGGGAATAATTTGCAACTTGAAATCTTACTTTTGCATAATTTAGATTTTTAGGAGATAGATACGAAAAAGTGGAATATACTATACTATACTATACTATATAGTGCTATTTATTTAGAGCAACTATAAAGGAATATATGAGCCTTAATATAAGAAAAATTCCCATTCCAATTACAAATTTAAATAAAATTTGAATGGGAATATAATGAAATGAAAATTCCTACTTTTATGAAAATTCACAAACAAAAAGGCAGAGGCTCCACTTCCTTCCACCACACAAATATTTGGCACACTCCCACAACATGGCATCCTCATACAATGTCTTCTCCCCACACAACAAACTCACTCCCACTTCCGACGTGGCGCCGCCACCTGTGTATCGCCGTCGCTCCTCCACATTTCCCCACCACCACCCACACGCTCCGCCACCTCAACCACCTCTAATTATAAATATGGGCTCTGTCGATCAATATCCTCATCAATTCAAACTCATCTCTCATCAATTCAAACTCGTCTACAATCTTCTTCTCCGACACCAACTGTTCGATTCAATTCCCCACTCAAATATGTATACATCTCTCATCACCACCGCCCTTGAGTGCTCGTCGTGGTGCAAAAGGCAGCCCAGCGGCGGCGATGGAGACTACTCCGATGACGGTTATGTCTACACACCGGTGGCATTGGCTGAAGGCGACGGCGACGACGATGGCGATTATGATTATGCTCCTGCAGCATGATTTTCTTTTAATTCTTATTTGAAATATATATTAATTGCTAAGTACGTAGTTTAGTGTAATAATTTATAGGTTGTAGCTTTTATATTGACTGCTCATTATAGTGTGTTCAAGGAAGTTCGACTATGGCACTAGCTAGAGTTCTCATGTAAGAACATCATATCAAGTTTTGGGAAGGATTGATTAACCAATGTGATGGTTTAATTTCAATAGAATTGTTGCTTTGTTTCTACAATTTTATGGTCATTAATTATAAGAAATGGAGATGTCAAAATTATAATATTTCCTAACTCACTATATTGTTTGCATGATTATGGTTTTACTTGGGATTGTTAACAATTAATTGTGTTGGGATTAACTTAAATTATATATATGACCTAAATGCCAAATAAATGAAAGAGATGAATGTTTTCTTTCTTTACTTTTTGTCAAGTGTGGAATGCTTACGGTGCATGGATAATATATAATAAAATTCAGTAACATTAATTTAATTCTGCATGCTGGAATAAAATGAAAAGGGAAAGAATATATATATAAAAGAGAGACTATTAAAAATTTCTCCATTTGTGTGGGGATCTTGATGACATTTCCTATAAAGAAGTTGTCTTTCATTCCTGCACACTAGATCAAAGATAATTCTTAAATAAAGTCATGGATGAATCGATTTTTTCATTAGTTATATATTCTATTTTTTTTATAAAAAGAATGATTTTTTTTTTAACTAATTGTGAAAAAATTTGCAAGTTGATAAACCTTAGTAGACAAATTTTCAATCTTCAAAGGAAAAACATTCTGATATGCGATCAGAAAATTTTCAAATTCTCCTTATGTTACTTTGACTCTTACATAAAAATTTTGCTTGGAGCCCATATATTCAACAAAAGCAGTTGAGGCAAATAAATGACTTATTTCCTTTACCAATCATGCATGAATTTAATTAATTAGGCTGCTGAAAAGTTTCCCTTTTTCATGATAAGTTATGCTTTACATATAATATATACTCCTACTTTAGTATAATATTTTTCCAAATTGTTTTGAGCTTAATGTTAAAATAAATAACTTTTAGCAATATTAGTTTACATTTAATTCCCATTCTTCATGGTGTGTACATTATAATTTAGAAAAGGCACATTAACATTGCTTTGCTTTCTATACACTATTTAAAAAGAAAAGTGAGCTTTAGGAATGGTTAGATTTAAAAACAAAATTAAAGGTGAGTTTTATGAGACGAGCTAGTGTTTCACAGATTTAGTCAAACGTGGAGGGAGTAATATTTTTTAAAAATAAAATTTTTGTTATGATATAAGTAATATTTATTTTAAAATATTAAAAATTTAAAAACTATATACCTTTATTTTAAATTTATCAATCCTAATAAATATTAAAAAGTATATATATACACTACTTGGGTGAGACGAACCATAATATTTTATATAAAATTAAATTAAAATTAAAAAATAAAATAAAATATGGTGTGAAGCATGAAGCTTGAGACACAAAATTGGCACTGAATCTAATTTGAGGTTATGGATGGAGGAGGAAAACGATTGAATCTAAAGTCATCTTAGTTTGTTTTCTTATTTAGGGAATAAAGTGTGATTAATTATAAACTTAAAATCCCAGGTAAAATTCAATCTTAGTATAATGAATTAAAAAAAAAGAAAAGAATCCCACTATAATGGAATAATGAAGAAAGCACTAAGCAAAATTCCACCACACAAACGTACCAGTTTTAACACACTCCAACACAGAAGAGTCTGCAACGTGGCGGCGCCACCCGTGCATCGGCGTCGGTCCTCCACATTTCCCCACCACCACCCACGCGCTCCCGCCACATCACCCCATCTCCTTATAAATATGGGTGGTGCCCTGCCGTTTTATTAATATCCTCAATTCATACTCATACTAGTACTTCATACCACCACCAACTGTTCGATGAAATTCCCAAACCAAATTTTCAATATGTACGCAACCCTCATCTCCACCGCCGACGGTTATGCATCTTACGAAGGCGACGGAGATTACGACTATGCTCCTGCTGCATGAATTTCTATGATTAGCCTATCATTACTTTTGTATATGTAGCTTTTTTAGCTCTTGTAATTAAGAACATAATTAAATCTTGGGAATGAAGGATTACCAACTTTTACAGCTCAACTTTTCGTCTCAAGATCCATAAATTTAACGTGTTAAGATTTACAGAAATTAAATTAAAAGTGAGTATTTTATTTTTCTGAATTCGTAAGATATTGATGACGTTAAGTTAGGACGCATTGGCGTTAAGTAAGCACTTTTTGACATTAAATTATTAATTCAAAACGATATCGTTTTAATTGAATTAAACGACCCGTTTTGATTACTCCATAATCATTTGTCATGTAATAATCACTGTCATCATTAATTTGGAAAAAAAAAATGAATTTTGATGGGAAATTTAAAATTTAATTAGTAAATTAATAATTTTGATGATAATTCTTAAGATTCGTACTAAAATAAAATTTCTATAAAAGTTTGATAATTTAAATAAATTTGCCCTATAAAGAGATGGATAGTATCCTTTTAGCATGATATCTTGGTTGTAATATGTAATAATGATATCTTGGTTGTAATATGTAATAATAAATAGGAGTAGTAAAGTTTCCCGCAGAAAAAATATATAGTATATATTATTATTTTGAAACCATAAAAAGGAGGATTGTAATCCAGCTGATTTGAGCCTAATGCTCAAAGGCTTGAGTTAGGCTCGACTAGATATTCAAATATTTGAGATGGAACTCGATTGGGATTGAATTTTTTAGTTGTGATCGATCTCAACTAAATATATAATTAACGAGTTCGAGTTCGAGTTCGACTCGCTAAATATTTAGTAATGTGTCGATCGATCTTGAGTTGCACTCGACAAAGTCATAATCCACAAATTTATGAGCTTCAAATTAGCTCGTGTATGTGTTATAGTTCGACGCAAGCTTAATATAAATTTGTCAACATGTTTGATTAAAAGGGTTGTTGTGCATGTTATGTAAAAGATCGATTACACAATGAGCCAAACATGCTCACAAGCCTAGAGACGATCAATTTCAAACTCTAGTTTGGCTCAATAAAATTTTCGAGCTTGATTTCAGCTCAGCTCTCTCATTAACAAACTCAAATTTTGGCGAGCTTTTCTTGATCCGAGGTATGAATATCTTACAACTGCTAGATTACATGTCATGAAGGCTTCAAATAATATAAAAAAAAAAAGATTGGAAGTATAAATTAGTATATAATACAATGAATCACAATTAACAATATTTGAAAAATAAAAAATTTATAAATTATATATTCTATTTTTAAAATTATTAACATTAAAATCAATTAAAAGTGACACTAAATATTAAAAAAATAATTATATGCCTTATTTAAGTCGGATAAATCATACTACTAAATACAAAAATAAACTAAAATATATAAAATCGAAAACAAAAGATAAATTAAAATTTAATTATAGAAGATACGGTAATTAAAGACATAAAAATGAGACATTAAATCTCATTCCTATGAACAATGAAGTGTTTTATTAGAGAACAAAGTGACATAATTACTTGATTTACTTCTACAGTTAACTCCCAAATCAAATTTCCCAAATAAAATTCTAATTAATCCCATATATGCATTAATGTGGAATCAAACGAGAGGCCACTTTTGAAGATCGATCGACAAAGAAAGCACTAACAAATATTCCACCACAAAATTTGGCACACTCAACAATCAAGTCACACGTGAAGCCCACTTCACAACACAAAGATTTTCCGATGTGGCGGCGCCACCTCCACTCCGACTGTAATTTCACACCATCAGAATTCAACAAAATTCAACTGTTTTTCCTTATATTTAATTAAAATTATAAAGTGATACCCATATATCAATAATCTAATTAGCACGTGGAGAGTAAAATCTTAAGATTTTCAGACCCACAACGCACACCCAACCAATCGTGCCCTCAATGAACAAAACCCACTTTTCACACACGAAAAACCCACTTCACAGAATCCATCACCGACACCGTGGCGCCACCTGTGAACGGCGTCGAGTATTGCTCACGAAAGCCACGCGCACCCACCTTTTCCAAATCCTTAAATATGGGCCTAGCTACCTAATCTCCTCACTTCAATTTCAACACACACACACACACCCCAACTGTTTGATTAAATTCCTCACTCGAAATTCACAAAATGGCCAAGCTCATCCCAACATCGTGGCTCGGCGGTGGAGTTGACTGCTACGACTACGTACTGGTGGCGCGTGCAGAAGGAGGCGGCGATGATGACGACGGAGATTATGATTATGCCCCCGCTGCATAATCAAGTTTCTACAATTTAGATTTGTTGCAGCAATATTACATAATTATATAGGTCCATGCTCATGTGATAGATAGCTACTTTGCCTCTTGTAATTTTTAGAGACAACTCCAAATTTATGAGTTGCATGTTGTTAAAATTTTGCCAAGGAAGGGTTGTTTGATCCAAAATATACAATGATGTATCCACTAGAAAATGGGGTTAAATATCCAAATTTAATATTGTATCAGAATCTCCCTCGTTTAATGATGCGTCACCACCTAATATCTTTGTCAATATTGTAAAGAGAATTATAAGTATCTAATATTCAAGCTTAATACAGTTTATATTTATATTGAATGGAAGTTTTGATTTAAATTATTAGCTATCATTTGCAAAGCAGTGCTTTCTTCTAAGTTAAGCTTCATATTTCAAATGTCTATATGTGCATGTATAATCTCAATTTTGTTTTTAAGTGTATATATTCCACCTATTTTTTATTCTTCTTTATTTTAGTTGTAAGAGGATATTTTGGATTGCCCAAAATATTCATGTGCATAGCCCTTAAACCCTACTAATGTAATTTTCTGCATCCGTTCTAAATTTTACTAAAAATGTCTTATTTACAAAATATGCATTGTCTAATATATTTTTATTGTACATTCAATCTAAGGATGATAATATCATATACTAATCGATGCAATACATGCAAACTCACGTTACTTCTGCTAGTATATATAAAAGTGTATTAATTTCTTCTATCTTATATTTAACAAATATATAAATTAAAGTAAGATATAACATGATATGTATTATGAGAATTGACAACCTGCCTCACGTATGTATTTATATTTAATGCACTTACTTTTGTGTTAAAAACAATCATATTTTATAGAGAATAAAATCATGAACGTAACTTGAAGATTTATTTTGTAAAATAAAACCTCAAATATTTCATTTTTCTTTTGTAATTAAAATTCATCAAAGTTTGTGATATACAGGAATATCAACTTGACTTGTGATACAAGCAGTGACGAAGCCAGGATTTTTGTCCAGAGGGGGGCAATTTTTACATGCAAATTTTTATTTAAATAATTATAATTTTATTTTTACATGCAAATTTTTATTTAAATAATTATAATTTTATTTTTACATGCAAATTTTTATTTAAATAATTATAATAAAATCGAACAATTTTATTTAAATAATTTATATTTTACTTCAAAATATCATTAGATTTTTTAATGATATTTTAAATGCATTTAAAATGGATGAGAATCATTAAAAAATAGATTTATATAAAATTAAATAGTACAATTACTCTGTTTTTTTTAACAAAAGATGTTTAAAATGCATGAATGGAACATTTATTTTGAATATATACATTTAAAATGTACATACACATAGTATATTTTAAATATCCATATATAATAGTTAATTTTTGTATAATTCCCAGAGGGGTCCATGCCCCCCTCTGGATGATACATAGCTTCGTCCCTGGATACAAGTCATCGAATAATGGAGAAATATTAGAAGACGTTATAATACTTTCCCACCAAATAAAGGGAATGAAATAAAGCTAACTCTATGAGATCTGCCTCACAGAGCTCCTTTCAAAATAACAGTTAAGCTCTGGGTAATAGAATTAGCATTTGAATGTCTTTATAGTGTAATACATCAAACCCGGTAAGGAGGTCTGACTCCTCTGCAGGTCTGAAGCTCTGTTTGAACTAAAGGTGATATGATGAATACATATTGACACATGTCAAGTTTTGTTTCATCTTGATACTAAAAAGCTGCTATTTGGATGAAAGGGACCATAGCCCTTATGTGGTCCCCTAATGATGTGGAGCTATGCGATTGGAGAGGATTTCTAACAACTTGTACTGTGAATACAATATTGTCATGGCGATATTACTATCATACCCTTTATGTCACACACTATATATACCTCATTTATTTTTTCTCTTAAGACGGTTAGAACATTCACTACTTTACACTCTTGTCACATACAAATTGCTCTCCAATTTATAAGATACTAACTTGAGCGTTGGAGTGCCTTTTCAGAGAACTCCAACCGTTCTCTGGCCTTGTTTTGTAGATTCCGACCGGTGAAATCAAAATCTAGCTGCTTGCGGCTACATTCGGATTTCGAAGAAGAGGTATGATCTCCCAACTTCTTTGAACCTTCATACTCTTTTCTCATTTCTTTGTTGTGGATTAATCTCTGATCCAACACTTTGTTACTATATGATCATGCTTTATTTGAATTGCTATGATCAATATATTCTTTTGGTTCAAAAGGGGCTAAGAACAATGATGCAATCAGGTTTTTGGCTCGGTGGAAAAATATGGTGGTTAGTAATGTACAGTGAAAGAAGAAAATGGACAACAAGAAAATTGAAAGAAAAAAAGTTTCACACTAACACCTGGAGTGGTTACGATTAGAATAATAACTGAATCATCACTTTACGGTTATATCATCTCATAATTAGAATCGAGTCATGGTTACTATGGTTCACAATTTGAAATCAGAACAGTCTAAGGTGGTTCCACTTCTGAACTGCCATGATTTCGTTCCAAATCATCGATTCTTTTGGAACCGTCTTAATATATATATCTATATATATATATTTACATTAATATATTAAAAAGTTGAAATATAATTTTAAAATTATAAATAACTGTTCTATATAATATAAAATTTTAATTAAATTATTAGTAGAAAAAATTTATAAAAAATGTTGATAAACCCATAATTTGGAACCCCACTTCACAGTTCTAAAATTTTGAAATCGGAACCTAATCGTCTTATACACGGTTACGGTAATTCGAACCGAATTGTCGGAGTGGTTATAGTCCCCCGTCGGTTCTTAATTGGTTACAGTTCGGTGTCTTCCCTACAGGCTTCGCCCATGCATGCAAATATCAACGATATATCCATATGATTCACATTAATCTTACACTGTGATAATTAATTCTCATATAAATCATTTTCTATTAACTTGTGTGTGTGACAATAAAACACCATATGTTATGACAATGATCGAATTAAAATGCCATGTAATTAAGTGTGACAGAATAACATCTTCTATATGTGCGACTTTTCAAGATTTAAAAAAAATGCTACTACACAAAATTACAAACCCCACCACAAGAATCTATGCTTTCCCGATCAAAAGATATCTATGCACAACCACGCCACCTTTTTATATATAGGGAAATAATAAATCAAATAAATCATATGATTCTAAACAAAATAATATAATGCATTAAAATTCAATAATGTATATATATATATATATATATATGTTTAAAATGATGACATGGCACCTAAATCTGACCTGGTAATACCATAATTGCTGCCCTTTCAAGCCATGCACGCATTCACACGTGCAAGCACACTCATGCCAACTTTTGATTTCTAGGGTTAGGGTTCATATATTCTCATAGAAGATATATCTATATATACGAGTGCTCTTACCTCCTGCAGTGTAAATTAACCACACCCCTCTATAGCCATAGCTAGGGATTAATTGTTCTTCACTCTAAATTCTCACTTCCTATCAACTCAAATTACCAAAAAATGGCCCTTCTCACTGCAGAGACCCTGTGCTCCTGGTGCAAGAAGCAGTCCAACGAGATCGTTGATGGATTCGTGTGCGTTTCTGCAGCAACGTCTATCATTGAAGTTGACGGAGATGATGATGACGATGATGGAGGGTATGATTACGCTCCCGCTGCGTAAAATGAGTTTCAATTAGTGCAAAAATGAGTTAATCATATATAGAGGAGCACTAGCTAGCAGAATTAATGTTTTGAGTTGTAAAACATACATTGTAACCAAGTATTATATACTCTTGTAATATGATGATGATTATCGGAGTATAATTAATTACGGTAACATATTAATTAGTTAAGAGATTTTGCTATACGTACGTGTTCTTTTTCTGACAAAACCCCAAATTTATTCGTCATAATATATGTCCATTAATTACTAGAATTGTAGTTCATGTTACTCCTAAAAAATTCTAAAACAATATTATAAATAAATAGAATTAAGATCAGATCGTCCACAAGTACCCCATATATACACACACACTATAAGTGATTAATTATAAATTAAAATGATTCATTTTCATCATAACTTAAAATAAATATGATGATTAATTCTGAAGGAATGGTAACGGTCATTAATCGCCAGTTATGATATATTTATTCTACACTAACGTCTTGTTTGTAGTCAAAATATGATAGAATAGTATTAAATTATCATACCAAATTTATGTTTGATAGGAAATGTGATTAACATGTCAGTCCTCTGTTAAATAATGTGTCCGTGTCAAAATCATTATTTTCTCCTACTATACATTTTAATCATAAGGGAATGGTGTGATTAAAATAATCATGATACACTATACAATTTTAATCTTATTATGTTATATCATATCTTAACTATCAAACATGATCTAATATTAGACTATATAACTAAAACTGTATATCTGAAGCAATAAATTACTCCTTCCGTCTCACTAAGCATGACACCTTTTTTTTCGATACGGTTATTAAGGAGAGTGTATAAAGTAGTGTAAAAGTGATAAAGGTAGTAGGGTCCACACCTTTTTTTAAGGAATAATTTTTTACTATTGTTTGAATGTATCAAGTTTAGTAAGACGTCTCAATGAAGGAAGTGTATCAAACTTAGTAGAATAGAGGGAGTACAACATTGCGATATACATGAATCCAGGGGTGGAGCCAGGAATTGTCAATAGGGGGGCTGTGTTAAACGGGGGTTCGGGGGCGGCAGCCCCCGAGCCGAATTTTTTGGGCCCATGTTTTCTGGTCAATATTAATCCTAATAGCCTTATACGAAACCTTGACTTCGACTCAAGACGGCGGGAGCTGACAAAGGGAAAGCTTCCGACAATTAGGAAAATTCGTTCTCTGCAAACGTAGCGGCGGGGGCTGAAGCATAAAAATTCGAATTTTCAAAAAAATTTAAGAACTAAAAAAAAAAAAAAAAAAATTTGGGGGGCTCCCTAGCCCCAGTGTGGCTCCGCCACTGCATGAATCTATGTAGTCAGATATTTATTTGATTTGTTTCTAGTATACATTTTTGTAAAGAGTGTTGTTAAATGGTTACATATACTTTTAAAGGATGGTAAAAAATTTTAAAAATTATAAATTTTAACTATGCTCTAATAACTAAACCTTGAATGAAAATATAAACTGTTGCATGAAATCTTCATTGACGACCAATGATTAAAAAAGTAAAATTAAAAATCCTCGGTGTATTATTTTACACATGAGTTATAAAACTGTTGCATGAAATATTAATTGGTTCTTTTCGAAATAATTTAAAAAAAAAAAGACATTATACTCACGTTTACCTCTCTGTCTTGATTCCTGTTGTCTTATTATTCAAGACGGAAAACCTTTTATGATATTCATCAAATTATACAATTTTATTTTAAATTAGTTAGATATATACCTATATTACAGTTTCTTTTGTTCCTAACATAGATTAGTAATTATATATGTAAATTAGTTTAATATACCATAAACACACTACAAGAAAAACACTATGCAGCGACATGCAACAATTTTTGTCATTATAAATGTTAAAATCATCATTATAACATATTGTGATAATTTTTATGTTCATTACCGACTTGCAGTTATATAAGCCGTTGCTAAGACGCTTGCAGTATCTCCACTGTCCATCAACTCTTTGTGATGGATTTTAGCATGCATGCAGGACTAATGAAACCGATCCAAATCACTAAATCAGTTTATCTCATTTCTCATAATACAAAATGTATTTTGCGCTAATTAATCTGATCTGAAGTATTAGATTAAAATTGTACAAGCATGTAATTACATCAAAAAAATAAAAATTATTAAAATATGTCTAATTTCCAAGTGTGGCCTGACAATGGAATTCCAACGTGGAAATGTTGCATACTCTTCCACACGATTTTCACAGCCACCACGTGCAAATTTATGCCATGCAGAATATCATCTTTATAACCCTATATATTCACATCCAACCAAAATAATTATTTCCATCAAATTTCATAAACTACCAACCCTAAATATCCCACTTTCCATTTTAGATTTCCCCAAAAGATCATATAGTAAAGAAAAATGCCTTTCTCCTGCAAGATCTATGTTTCATCTATTGATGCAGATCGTGCAAGATCTTTTGACAAAGGTTATAGTTATGTTTCGTTGGAAGGAGATGGAGACGACGACGATGGAGGTTTTGATTATGCTCCGGCAGCTTGATCGTATGTCGGAAGGCCGGTTTTAGCCTCTACTAATTACTACAATTTTCTTATAGTATAGATCAATTCTACGAATTTTGTAACATAATCTTGTCGTTGAATTGAATTATCGAAAAATTACCTTCTCGAAGTCTTGATCTAAATGCGACGAAGAACAAAAGAATCGAAGATCGGATAACTTTTTTTTTCCGTCCGTTCCCATATGTAGGTAATTATCGGTAGATTTATCGAAATTGTAGCTAATTCATCTAGTTACTATACACGAGTTTGGAAGTTTTTCTATAAGATATAAGAGAAGTTAAAGGAGTTTACATTTCAAATTAAGTTTATTATATAAAGTACTCGATTTCTACTCCCTTCGTCCCACTAGTTTAGACATACTTTGACCAAAATTGTGAGAGTTTTATGGTCAAAGTATATCTAAATTAGTGGGAGAGAGGGAATATAAGTTAAATTATAAGAATCTAATCTTTAGATAAATGTCATCTTTGCAATTTCATAGTTTTTTTATATTTTAATTAAACTTTCATTTGCATGAATGAAGTCATTATGTGTTTGTGTTATGTTACTAATTGTGTATAACTACCCAAATGATATGATATAATTGAATTGAGAGGTGATGAAAAAATCAAAGAAGAAAAAAGGGAAGTCACAATTGTCAAATCATAATATGAATGAGATTAAGAAGGCCGCATATAGAGCAATCGCTCACGATTCGATGACCTAATATCGCGTGGTAAAAAGAAGAAAGTACGAAAGAATAGTAAACCGAGTACACTGTAGAAAGATTCTAAATATGAGTTGTCCCCCTTGGATTCGAGAAGAATGAAATGAAGAACGGGAACAAAATAAAATAGAACGTTTCTAGCTCTAATTTCGGATGAGCTTCTCTCAATTATGTAGATTAGGATAAAATTCCACTATACATGTAATGTTTCTATCTATTAAAAAATATCACATATTTATTTGCCATTAATTACATTTTGTAATTGAAGGATAAATAAAGAATTTATCAATTTATGATACAATTTGAGATTTAGCAATTTAGTGGTGTTGAAATTGAAAAATTTTAGGCATTGATTAACAACTCTTCATTATCTTTCCTCAAAGATTAGCCATTGAATTTATTCATTAAGTGTGTTTCTTATAATATAAACAAAGATGATTAAAAGTTGTAAAACCAAAATAAAACATTAAAAAATGTTGTTTTGCTTATAACGTTTTTACCGATTGTAAAACACACACGCACACATCCGTATGTGTACGTGTTGGAGTACAGTTTGCAGCTCTTGAGAAAAGCGAGAGCTGAATCATGGCGGGAGACGACGAACAACCAGAAATTGACGGTGGTTTCCAGTGGGATGAAAATTCACAGCTTTACTATCACGCCAGGTGCTTTTTCAATCATTGAAATTCTATAATTCGCCAAATTATTCCGATTGTTTAGCGATTTTCCCAATCGGAATTCGAAACCTCATCCGATAAATCCGGCGTTTAATATGAAATGGTTGTGTATATAACCGCAATTTCTTTGATGCCATTATTCAAAATTTGCAGTTTTCTAATGGAAAGAGAAGATTTTTAGCTTTTGAATTTTTGGTGCAGCACTGGGTTCTACCACGACCCTCGAGCAGGATGGTATTACAGTAGCAGAGATGGGCTTTATTACAAATTTGAAGATGGGAATTATGTGCTTCTTGAATCGAATGAGGTATTCATTTCTTGGTTTTCTTCTCTTCTCTAGAGATTATTTTTTTGGAGCTCTGGTTTTATTTTTAGTTATGGTGTTGTAGCTGGATTGAGTACTTGTTTGTTGAAGTTGAATGTTCTGTATTGATCTCAGTCAGGGAATGAAGTTGAAATGCATTACAGTAATGGTAAAGATGAAACATCTGATTCTCAAATTGAAGGGGGAGAAGCTTCAATCAAGACTACCGTAGGTGAAATAATATGTAGTTGTATTATTTCTTTCTGTTTTCGTCATAACTTATGTTTCGCTGATTATGCAATATGCATACATGTTGGCTATGTTATGGAAGTTGATTGTGTTTACTGTTTAGCATTTGTTTCTTTTTCTGCCCCAATAGCTGCTGTTCTTGTTTTCTATTACTAACTCTTTATTTAGCAATGAGCTTTTTTTGACGTTCTATTCTGTGGTTGTATCTAGACAGACCCTTCAGCATGTAATGGCAGTGATGAATCAGACTATCCGCCCCCACCATCAGAATGGTCTGCTCAGTCTCCATCCATCTTTTATCCCTAAGCATGATATATGGTTGAGTACTGTAGATGGCTAAGTGACATCTCATATGCAGGCTGGAGGACACTCTTATCGATATGTTTTTATCTGGTTATCCCAGTCAAGCAACAGATGTTGATGCTTCCAAAAATACGTCACTGGAAACTAATGGTACCAATATCTCTAGTGCACCAGCGTACAGTTGGTGAATATTTTATTGATGATTAGAGTAAGTTCATTGCATGGGGATCTTAGCGATTAATTATTTTGTCAACATGCAGGATATGATGATATTGATGAACTGGAAGAAGGTGAATGGATCCCTGACGATCCTGATTTCTGGAAGAACTTTAGTGATAAAATTGTTGATGAAGGTGTGTACTGTTTTTAGGTTACTGCCGGTTTCTATATCCATGTGCCCAATTTGCTAGTATATTAAGAACTTTGTTTGCTTTAGCTGTATGTTTTCGTCTGCTGCTATCTTTCATGCTGTAACACTATTCATTTCTATATTATATGCTTTCTCTGCAATATTATTTTTAATACGCTTTCATAGATTAAAGAAAGTGTATCTGGGTAAAAGTTCTAAGCTTTTTCACAAATTTTTTATTTCTGCTGAAAGTTGATGCAATCCTTTCTCAGGTACAACTGAGGAAGAAGAAAACTGGCGTGCTCAATTTGGTCAAGTAAGTCGACCAGATGAAGAGTGTATCCCAGGTTTGGAAATGGTGGATTTGTGGGATTGGGCTTTGGTCAGAGGGACAAAAAAGGATGGAAAAACGGAGGTTTTCAGGCTCGTTGGCAGATTGCGGAAGCGGTCTAGCAAGCTTCACCCATCACTGCCTTCAGGTAGCGGCACACTGAAAACTGCACCAGTATGTGAAGTGCGCCTTGATATGGTACGAGTGACATCAGGTTTGCCTGTTGTTCCATATCTTGAAGTAGTATTTTATACTGACTATTCAAGAATATCTTTAGGCTGGAAACATAGTCCCAAACCATCTATATAGATAACTTTAGATGATCTCTTTTTTCGTTTCCTTGTTCCTTGCAAAGTAATGCTATTTGTTCATCATTGTTATACTTGGATGAAATGAACTTGGAAGTGATTGATGAACACAAATTGTACACAAATGCTACAATTGTATGCGATTGTTAAACATGTTTATGTTCCTTTTCACAGGCCGTATATACAGATTGAAGAATCCTAGCTTGCAGTATTTGGAGTCCTTATCAGTTTATGATGCTACCGACCCAACTAAAGATTGGGGATTTCCACAACTGTCTCTGAAAGATCACATAGAGAAGTTGCAAAAATCTGATCCGCGATCTGAATCCGGAAGCTTGGAAGGTCCCAATGTTCGGGAAGATAAATCCTTGTCATCAGGGAAGCCCTGCCTATCAAAAAAAGTAATACATAAATAACCTTGTTCCATCTTTTTTGAGTCTCAACTCTTGCTATCTTCTGAGAAATATAATTTTGAAAATTTAGGGCTTCAAATTCAAAGGTTGTTGGATTTATATATTCAGAATGCTATTGTCGCCTTCATCATAATCCATGTGTTTTGCGATGTCAGGAGCATACTTATCGGGATCGAGCTGCCGAGAGAAGAGCCCTGCACGGTGGGTTCGGTGTGGGTCCAGGACAGAAGAACTCAAGGGACAATCCAGATTCAGCTCCGTCATCGCCTAATTTACCACCCGAAGTGGCAGCAGCTGAATCCTTGAGCATGTCCTTCGGAGAAGGAAGTTACGCCAGAAGACTTCTTGAAGGCATGGGTTGGAAAGAGGTACTTCTTTAAACACATGAGTTCTTGAAATATATCAATTCTAGCTTACCTTTATGTGGTGTTTAGTTCAATTCTTGTTAAATTAGTTTCTTGGTATATCGTGCTGTATAGGGCGAGGCACTCGGTCAGGGCACAAAGGGTCTGACCGAACCCCTTCAGGCAACTGGAAACAAAGGAACTGCTGGATTAGGTTGGGATGATCCCAGAAGAAGAATGTAATTCTCAAAATTATCCGAGTTTTCCAAATCGTTTTTGAAATGAGTTATAATGTAAACATACACTGAATCCATTAAACGAGACCTCAAATGTGTGTGCGTTTGATTTTTTTTGTTTCAACTTGATATGTTTGTTTTGGATCATGAGAAGATAGCAAAAATTAAAGCAAAAGGCAAGTTCTAGAAGTAGCATTGACAACAACAGTTGAACAAAAAATCTAGGATTCTGTTTGAATTTCAACGGGAGGTGATGCCTCTCCATTAGCATTGTCATCAACAGCTACTCCTGTCTGTTCCTCCTCTACACTGACACTGCCATTGCCATTGCTGTTGCCCTTTTCTTGCAGCTGAAGCTTCAATCGTTGAATCTCGTCTTCTCTTTCTTCCAGTTTCTCTTGTAAGATAACCACCTGCAGTACTTCACTCCTTATAAATTGTACAAACAATCTGCTTATGGATGCAGTGATTACAAATATAAAACGGAGGCCTACCAACTCGTTTGATCTTTCGACATCACCTGTCACTTTCTCCATTACTCTGCATAGTCCTGCAAAATATAATACAGTGCTAAAGAATCCTGCATTGATCAAGATAACTGTTTCCATAGTTGTATCAATCACATGCTTACAGTGCAATAGAGGAAAGATCATGTAGACATGTAATATGTACGAGTGCATGTATAAAGATCAGAACCTACGGGTAAATGATCTCGTAAAAACAAACCTTCAAGTTGACTTTTGAATTCAACGTTTTGAGATTTTTGTAAAGCGAGTTTCATTGCCAGCTCATGAATCTGCCAAGAACAACACAAGAAATGTGAAAAACCAAACTAGATGTTTAATCACTAGTAGCTACATTTACATGTATAAATAAGAATAAATATTCGAGTTCTTCTACGCCTTATAAAATAGTGCATAACTGAGAGGTAAAAATACAGTACCTTCCCTTCATTAGCTTGATTACCAATCTCCTCGTTCTCTTCCTGCAGAGTCCTACACTTTGCCATCAACATCTTTCCCATTTTACTTTGTGGGGTGAAACTGACAGCAGCTATGTTATCTTGCAACTCCTTAACTTTCTTGTCCTTCTCTTCCACCAAATTCTAACATAAGAATGATACAAGCAAGATTATGTGTTATTTAAATATCGCTTATATGGGAATGCATATAGTTGATGAGAGATTTATAATCGTAGCCCATAACATTTATTTTATTAAAAAGGGTGACAAAATCTTAGGGTAGTAGTACTGAAGCATTACTATATAAGACTGAACAAAGCATAAAGCAACAAAAACAGTCTGTCAACTGCCAATAGAAAGTGTGAAAATCTGTGAAAAGGTGGACATAAATTCAGAACAGTGATAGCTATTCAAATGATTTTGAGAATAATTAAGAAGATGCACCTTTAATCTTATGAACTCGTCATGGATAGCTGGGTCTAGCAACAATCTCCTCGCCTGCCAGGTTTATTGCTTTAATAAGATGACAAAGAATAGAAATTAACCAGAACTTTCAAAAGTTCTGGTCCTCCTTGTAAACCAAGCTAGAAAACTGCCTTTCCAATTTTAAAACAGAATATCATGAATAATGTTTTATTTACACCGAACTAAGAATCAGAATTCCAGAGTTTAATCATATTACGATCATTTGAAGAAAACTTGACAGGTCATCTCGTGCTACCTTATTTTGCTCTTTAGTAAAATGAATAGGCATACAGCAATATAAAAGACATGCAGGAAATCAGTATTTCCCAGCATACCTGCATCGATGGTGGTTTAAGCTGAGCTCTTAAATCTCTAACAGCAGACTGTATCAAAGTAAGAAGTACAGTTAGAAGTTAGAACAGGGATAAAGTGCAACGAACAATGAATACTTAGTTCTGTAATAATAAGACGTTACAATGTATAAAAACATCTGAGATGCACCTCACAAATTTCTTCGATAATATATTAATATATATAGTCTAGACTTTCCCAACTCTCACTGACGAGCCAAAGAGAAAGAAACTTATCCAACCAAACAAACAGCTAATTACACTGCAAATTACATTATGTGCAGCTGATGATGCATGTTTAGCAACTTCTTACCTTCAACTCGGCTATCTCCTGCTCCCTTTTTGCAAATGTCACAATAAATGCAGCTTCTTTTTTCTTTGCTCTCTCAAGCTAATAAGAAAGTATACAGAAAACTTGAATAGATAATCAAGTAGAAACTTGCATCTGAAAAAAATAAAAGCATGAAAAACATACTTGCTCTCTTAGAGACTCATCAGAGTACCTTAGACTCTGGAGGTAGCTGACCACATATCTTGGTTCTGTACTAGAAACAAAGAAAAGTGTAACTAAAACAGACATTATATTGGCCAGTCAACTATACACAGACTAGTGATATGATAAAAAAATTACATAGAGCGTTCTAGTAACGAACCAGGAGTTGCGTCTTGGGGTATGAAAGAGTCATTCTGGAAAGATGATCGCCACTGCTGAATCTCAGACGTAGCATCTTCAAGTTTAGTCTGACGCCCATGACCATATAAGGCATTATGAGTTTAAAAAAGAGTATCTCCATTGAAGAAAACTAATTGAGTAAACCATGAACAAATAATTATGTGCTACTATCATGGCAAAGGCTTTGTATATATACCTGGCATTGTGAGAGTTCATCTTGACAGTTCTTGAGACTACAAAGAAAAGCCAGGTATATACTAATTAGCAACGTACAATCAAGGTATAATAAGACTAAAATTGATGGTCTATTGTATTGTGTCCATTTTAGTTAGGGGAAGAAAGAAAACATCATATCTAATAAGTAGCGATACCTCTCACGAAGAGACAAAATCATCCCAGTTGCCACCCCAGGTGCAGTTTCCTCCACTTTTATGTTACTCTGAAGTGTAAACAAATAAACAAACAAACCAGAGTCAAATTTGAATCTTAAGAATAACTTGTTAGCAGGTACAAGGCGCACGGCTCGAACAAATTAATATTAGCTCCCCAGATAATAGTAATCACCATTCACAAAGTGCACTGCATTTTCACTTGTAAAATCTAAGTCCATAAATCTCCTTAAGAAAGAACCCATTATTAACAAAGTATTTTTACATCACATCAGCATGAATGGTATCCAAGGCCGCAGAGAGCCCATGATAACAAAGAAGAGGAGAATTTACAAGTTTCGGAATACCAAATAGAAATTAAAAAAGAAAAGGAACCTTTTTTGACCCAAAAATATCGTCTTCATCATCGTCCAAATCTCCAAAGCTTCTCTTACCACCTAACAACATAACCAAGTTTCCAATTTAAAAACAAACTAAAACGAACAACATAAATTAATGACAATTACTGACATTATCCAGCTAATTAGTTCGCATTACCTGAACGTCTTGCGGCATTTCCCCCCGCAAAATCTCCCCCGAAATCATCCTCCTGCAATTTCCAAGTGTAAGGCCAAAAATTTCAACAAGAAAAGAAAAAACCCCTCTTTCTTTGGTAAATATATACAAACAATTAATCGACCGTGTCCAAGGAAAACGGAGGAAGTTTAGAAGATTACATCATCGATATGGTCATGTGACGCCATTGAAAATTGAATGCGAAATTGGGGAACGAACTGAAATTTGAACCTAGCTCTGTAATTGAAAGTAAGAAAAGCTCAGTAATTGGATTATTTTGTAGTACTACCAAAGAGTGGGTCTTGCACAAGTAATCTTAATCTGTTCAAGATTTAAAAAGTGTTTGGTTTTAATGGTTTATAAGATATGATTAAGCAGTTTAAATAATACCAAGTTTATTTTAACGGATACTATTATATCATGAAAAATGCACTTGTGATGGAACCGACACGAATTTTAAGAAGAAAAAAAATATATAAAGTATATTTTTAATTATAAATGAATCAAATTCCTAAAATATATGTGAAGTAAAATAATTAATTTTTGTAGAACAATATCTAAAAATAAAATGCACAAGGCAAATTAATTAATAAAAATACATTTTCGATGTACAGAGAACAATATCAAGCTTATGTTTAGTAGATGAGATCATGAGATTAGGGAATGATACGAAGCTTGTCAATTTAATTTGAGAGTAAAGATTTAGTAAAATAAAAACGCATTTCCACTATTAGGATAAAGATATACCAAGATCAAACTATTTTTTTTTTATTATCATTATCATCGTGATTGATTTATAAATTATCCAACTGCGTTGTTGGCCTGGCCTGGCCCGGCACGAGCCCATCGGAACAGACGCAAAAGCTGAGCTGATCAGATTGTTAGTTTGGTTAGAACCAGATATATTTTGATCAAAAAGCTCACAGTTTGGGTCAAAACAAAATATATTTAGTAGGGCGTAGGGAGTAAGATTCTTTTAAGGCAAGGTCTAGATTAGTCCCGACCCGCATCAGTCGTGGGCCAGGCCAGTCGGGCCGATCCATTTGACGAGTACATTTGTGTGGAGAGGTAAAGAAAGACTTTCAAATTATCCATTTGAAAGACTATCGATTTTTTCGCGTCTGCCATTGTTCAAAGTAATAAAAAATGATAAGGGTATCCCTCTCTGTGTAGCATATGAATTTTGATACCATTTCAACTTCACCACTACAAAAGAGTTATATCTTGTCCCAAGGAAACAAAGATGAGACAAAAAACACTTCATGTGCATGCGTTTTTCATTTTACTATATGTACATGTAACACAAATTATGCACACACACATAAAGAAAGTGTGTAAGCAAATAGATCGTACTTGATTGAGTTGAGAGTCGAGACGATCATCCATTGTTACCCTGCAAAAATCGACGATTCCACATTCAGAAACATAACATGGCAGCACAAGAGCAGTAGAAACCGGTTCTTCAGCTGTGAAATCGGAACACATGCTAGCATATAGCAACGAGGGCCAGTAACACGTGTTCTCGTAACATTTTTACACAATTTCATCCTTATATTGATTTTCTAACTTCTACCAATGCGAACCAGATACTCATGATATGCTCAGCAGCTAATAATATACTAGAGTTAGGTTAGTTGTAATGTTTCAGGATGTAAACATATCACCAGTTAAGAGGACAAGTCCAAGAACTGATGCATTGTCTAACTTTTCATGCTCTAGCTAAGTAATACATGTTACCTTCAGAGGTGGAACGACGAACTGAAGAAGCATATGTGGGAGACTGAACTTTATTTCCTTTGCCAACTTTTCTTGAAATACAATTGGATCCAGCAGATTGTACTCTTTTCTCTGGTGAAGATTCATGTCTGTGATCAGTTGAAAACGAAGCTACTGGAGAAGAATGTGAAATTACTGTAGAATCTTGATCAAGAGACGAGCTATGTGTAGAATCAGTATATGTCTTCGTAGAAACATGCCCTGCTAAAAAAAATAGATATATTTAGACAATTCTTTGTTTGATATATACACGACGAATAAATGAAAGATAAAAGGACATACCCTGTGCTGCAGCTTGTTGAAATCTTTCCCTCATTGTTCTCACAAATTTGAATAGTTCATTGCTTTTATTTAACTCATTCACTTGCTCTTCGGTCCCGATTAGATGTGGATCACATCCGAGCACTATAGAGAGAGTCCAAAACAGAATCATAAGTGTGTGCTTGTCCAAAGAAATAAAAATTGAAGAGAAGCATATTACTTACTGTTGTAGGTCTCGTTCTCGTGATTAATGACAAAGGAGTACTCTTCATTTGGGTTCTCTGGACTAATATTTGTGAATATGAATCTTACACCTACAAGATAATTAATGGGTGAAGAAACATCATCCCAGTGAAAATGATGTAATAGAACTTTGGCTATTAAACAAAGATGATGGTTTTTCTGTACCATTTCCACATTCAATACGAAAACCAAGGACCCTGTTATACCATGAAATAGCCTCCTCTATTTGTTCTTTGTATTCTCTGATTTGGTGAGACCTTTCCTCGCATGCTGTCCATGCTGCTCTCCAAAATAAAATTGAAAACCAAAATGTATTGTAAACTTCTTACAACAATGTCAGCTAAAGCCTATTTATCAAGCACAATGTCACAACACTTCTGGAAGTAGATGATTATAGTCAGAATATCAGAAATCACACCTTCAGACTGCTGCGATATGATAGCTGCATATTCATCTTTTCTTCCCCGCTGATCTTTCACAAGCCCTTTCAATTCTTCAACTCTAGCTTCAGTGACAGATAATGACTCCATGATTGCCATCCGCTTTGCCTCTCTCCGAGTCTTCAGTAAAATGTGGTAATGAAAAGCAAATAAATGTTTTATTGTCAGCATTAACTCGAGCCATCCGCAGTAGATGTGGTTAAGTGCATTTGCAGATGGCAAAGTTCAAAACCATGTTCTCAAAGATTTCATTTTGCATTTTTAGCAGAGAAACGAATTCTACATTCTTTGATCAAACCAAATGATGACTATCAATCCATATATGGAAACTAGCAGGTCAGCCCCACACATTTTACTGCATATTAGCTGCAGCAAAACCTGCTATTTAAGAATGCTTTAGACCTATCGATTTCCTCTACATTCTCTTGCATTACTAAGAATAAAAGCAGACTGTACTTTAGGACAATAATGAACTAAACCCCACATCGAGTTATCTGCATTCAATAATGAATCTATTTAACCTCAATACAGAAAATCATAACCAAGAAGTGCAAAGCTGTTGAAAAGATTACTGTTTTAAGAAGAGTAAACATTTGCTGTATTGAAAATTTGAAATAGCGAAAGAGAACAATACTAGCAAGCTCCTTCACCAACTCATCATCTGCTTCTCTCAATCCTCTCTTCATCTTCCCCAAGTTCTCTGCCACCCAAATCAGGTACAACCCAGCTAAGAACTTCACAAATCCACAAAATTCTAGTATAACCCTAAATCTTAAACTTCATAATAACTTAATAAAAAAACTTGCTTGTTCATGTGCCCTAACGAAAAGATTATTTTACACTGAACCAAGATGAGAAGATAGATCAACAAAGTAAACACTAAACTCGAGTCCTAAATAGACACAAAAGGAGATATTGAGATTGCCTTGATGGCGAACTGTATCTTGGGCTTGGGACTTGGCGGGATCGAAGAGTTGGCGATAAAAGGAAAGCGCGGCGTCGACTCTGCGCTGCTGAATTGGGATTTCCCTGTTCACACACTAATCGCCTTTCCGCCATTTTTGTTAGCACTGTGCTCTCCCCGGAGCTCTGCATCTGACTTCTGATAATCGCTGGAGTCGAGAGTGAGAATTTGAGTGTGTGCTTGTGTGAGAGAGATTATCCCGCCATTATTCTTGTTTTTGAATCTTGAGAAGAGATCAAGAGAATCACCCCTGTGCGCAAATTGTAATTTCACTAAACTACGAGGGGCCAAAATGAATAACAAGTTTCACTCCGAAAAATATACTACTCCAGTCTCCAGTAGTATTTCTGAAAGAGAGAAAGGAGGGAGGGAGGGAGGGAGAGAATGGGTCTGAAAATCGGAGGGAAAGTGGAGAAGGTAAACGGAAGCGAGCTAACTTACGCCGAATTCGTCGAAAAATATATTGATAAAAACCAACCCGTAATCCTAAGCGGCCTCACCAACGATTGGCGGGCAAGCAATGACTGGGTCTCCGGCGATGGAAAGCCAAATCTCCGCTTCTTCTCCGACCACTTCGGCGAGTCCAGAGTTCAGGTAGCTCTCCACTAAACGACGTCGTTGCTGCTCTTCCAGTCAAGTTGCTAATCGGGCGCCTAATTTGTTCAGGTTGCGGATTGTGCTACGAGGGAATTCACCGATCAAAAGAGGTTGGACATAACGGTTTCCAACTTCATTGAACATTGGGTTAATCGCTCGAGCTCTGATAACGGTGGCGCTGATGGAAGGCCTTTGTTGTATTTGAAGGATTGGCATTTTGTTAAGGTCTGTTATTTCCTCCCAAGTTCGTTCCTTTTCCTGATACGACTTATTAATTCTTCAAATACTATTGAATTTTATGTGGTGATTGCTAAAAGACTGTCCTTTTCCTTTTTTCACAAATCTTGATTTTCGAGACCATGTTTCTGAACTGTAAATAGCCTACGTTTTCTTAGTCATGGTTACTTTCTTTAGATATGTTTCATGTACGAAGATTATTATGTTGGTTAGTACTGCTTCATAACTATTAAGGTATGTCGTTAAAGATGATGTTGTCTCTATGGTTATAACCTGTTTTCTACTTGGATACCTGTCCTTTTTTAGGCCTTAACTCTGATCAATGTTAATCTTTATTCTTTGTTAACTGAAACTTAGAGTACTTAGGAACCAATGGAAAAGGAGAAGTAAAGAGTTTTTCTTTTATTCTTCTTCCTTTTTCCAGGTCCTGTGTACCTCCTTCTAAGGGTAAGGAATCTATGCGTGGAAGCTTCAATATGTACCTCTCATGGTACTTGTGCTTAAGTTTACTAAAGTAAATGTCATGTTGCTATTTCACTACGTATTGAAACTTTGTTACTTGTAAATTTCCTATGTTATTTTGCTAATTGGACGTTTGCAGGAGTACCCAGATTATGTTGCCTATAGCACACCGATCTTTTTCCTTGACGATTGGCTAAATCTCTATCTTGATAAGTATCATATGCATGATGATCCTGAGGGCTACCAAGAAAGGAATGAAATTAATTGCTCTGACTATCGTTTTGTGTATATGGGAGAAAAAGGTTTGAGCTTAAACTCAATAATTCTTTTTCTTTTTCCCTTGGGCTGTTTTATTACTGTCTCCAATCTATCCCATATATTTTACGTTGGAGAAAAATGCGAAACTTGTGATTCCATGTGCAGGTACCTGGACTCCTCTTCATGCTGATGTCTTCAGATCATATAGTTGGTCAGCAAATGTATGTGGCAGGAAACAGTGGTACTTTCTGCATCCACGTCAACATCACCTTGTGTTTGACAGGTGAGGATGAACATTACACAATTGTTGCCTACTGTGTATTTACTTCTATTGGATTGAATAAGTATATTGTGGATATGAATTCAACGGAGACACCAAACATTACACAATTGACGCATTAGTTATAACGTCTCCGTTTTCTGAAATTACAACCTTTTCATTCAGATATATGAAATCTTCTGTCTATAATATCTTTGAAGATGTTTGCAAATCAAAGTACCCTGGATTTGAAGAGGTAAGTTGCAAACCAGTTTTCATTCTTACCTTCCTTTAGACTAGTGTTTTCATTACTATCCTCAAGTTCTTTCTTCAATGTTCTATCTCCATAATTTGTATGGGCATAGGCAATCTGGTTGGAATGCACTCAGGAAAGAAATGAAATCATCTTTGTCCCCAGTGGCTGGTACCATCAAGTTCACAATCTGGTATATACTTGAATCTTTCACACATATTGCTTATTTCTCGTATATATATCATACCATTGAATATAGCACAAGCTGTCATGGAGAACCAACGGATGAAGATTTCTTTCTTGAATGGCCTAAAAGCATCTCATCCCGCATAATATGCTAACACAAACAGTTTGTAGTTGCATGCACCTGAACAATTAGGTATTCAGTTCAAACATGTCTTCGAACTTCATTATCGTTCGATCCCAGTACATGGTATACGTGTCCACCTGCCGTTTAGGTCCTTAAAATGTTTCCTAATTGAGAAATGCCATATGTTGCCGAATTTTAGAAGAACATATTACAAATGGACTTACTACTTAACTTTCTACATTTTTTTTTTAAATTGCAAATATGCACCATCAACATGGATCAACTTCTTCAGGAGGATACAATTTCGATCAACCACAACTGGTTCAACGGCAACAACATTTCTTGGGTGGTAAGAATATTATGTAAATGTAATGCTGGTGAATCAATATTGCATATATTTATCTATTCTTGTCATATATTTCCTTTCCAGTGGGATTTGCTTTTGAAAGAATATCACGAGGCTGCTGGATATATCGAAGACCTGAAGGACATATGCGATGATTTTGAGGTTCTTTGCCAGAGAAATCTCGCCGCTAATGCAGGTATATTCCGTTGAACAACTCTTATAACCAACATTATTAAAGGATGTTTCGTTATCGTTTTTCATGTCTCATAGCCGCCAATCTTTGCTCTTATAGGGATGGATTTTAGAGACTTTTTCACCTTCTTGACTCGCTTTGCGTTAGCCAACTTTGTCCTCCTCTACCAACTTGCGAGTTCTAAGGGATTCGTGAACTTGAGTTCGTCTGGAATGGCTGAGCATTTACTTTTCAACCTCGAAAACATCAAATCCGTTACTCTGAAGATGAAATCTGAAGCTGGATGGCAAAATTGTCACATACCTGCTATTGATCTCATAAGAACTATTGAAGATCAGTCTTTCATCGACTTCTGCAATACTTTAGGAATAACTTATAGTACTAATATGTATAGTGAAATCAATTTCAATCAGTGTCAAAGACTTCTAGAACGCGAGCAGATCCGCGTTCTTTGCCCTTTCGGTTCTAGCATCTCGAATCCCGACATTCTGATTACGTTCCTAGACCATGCATTTGAACTAGTTCGAAACCATGAATGTTGAACAGATTGCTGTAACATCATCACATTGATTCCAACCAAAAACCCTAGTTCAAGAAAATAGGATGACTCTAGAAAAGTCGAAATTCGTCTGATATTTTTTCTATTTGATTCCGAAATTGTACTTGTGTTATCTATGCAATCCTTCCTTTTTTTTGTTAACAGACCATTTGTCCAACTCGGATATGCAGTTTGACTAAATGATATGGGAATTGTGTGATTGTTTATCATGAAATCTTTTTCATCATTAAATTCTAATCTAAATTTGAAAGTTCTTTTATTATTTTCACAAAAATAACACCTAAGATAACCTTTCTATTTCAAATGTTTCAAAATATTTTTTTTTGTTAGAGCTGAAAAATACTCCTTACAATTTCCAGTTTGTTAATATCTGGACATGACTTGGGACATGAAAGGTAAGTAGTGAATTTTCATTGACAAGTGAATAACTTGTTAATGAATTAACACCAATGAAAGAAGTTTCATGATGTCATTGTGACTGTCCAAATTTGTGTTTGTAGTAAAATTCCCACTGTTCACTTTTGGGATGTCTTTTTTTTTTCACTGCCTATCTTAACTGGCATATCAATTCATAACTGCTGGCATTGAAGTACTCCCTCCCGATTAAGAAGAGGCACTTCTTTTGGGCACAGTAATTAAGAAATGTATGTTTAAAGTATAAAGTAATGATAGAAATATATATTATTTAAACTTATGTGTGTAATAAAGGTGTCCTAGAAAAGAAATGACTCATCTTTGGTAGGACGGTCCAAAAAGGAATACGATTTATCTTAGTTGGGACGGAGGGAGTAACGGTAGTTATCATTTTTGATGAATTTTCTTTGACTATCTGTTAAGGCACATGTTCCAAAGATTTCAAGATTCTTCATTGTCTACCACAGCTGCATTCATTGTGTTTGACTTCAATTTGTTTTAAACAATAATACTCCATCTGTCCCATTAAAAGTGGTCTAGTTCGACCAAAAAACTCTCACGGATTTAGTCAAAATAAGTCATTTTTAGTGGGACAGGGGGAGTATATGATTTAGTCCTTGTAAAATAAAATATATTTCAATGTAATATTTTTTCCCACTAAAGACAGTTTATTTATTTTTTTAATTGTCAAATTAAATCTGGATCGTTTCTAGAAATGACAAAAATTATTATTATTTTTTAAATTGTGAACATTATCATCTTTTCATTTTATACAGAAATAAGTTACTATTAGGGTGACTGATAGAGTAAGGATCATAATTAATATTTATTCGAAAAAATAAAATTAAATAAGGATGTGTACCGAAATTTAGATTTATCAATTCTAATAAGCAATCATTAACTAATAAAATCAACCTTAAATGTCACGTCAAGAATTAATTATATGCCCTAATTTCTTTCAAGGAGATTATAAATTCAAAATTAAAATAAAACATATATAATTAAAATTAACCCATTTTCACTGGAAAAATAAATTAGGAAAAGAAAAAGAACTCAACACTAAACCAATCACAACTGATATGTTGAGACAACCCTCAATTTCAAGAACTGGACACAGATCTTCATGGTGTTTGCATGCAATACATGACAAATATTGACATTGTTTTAATTCATAATACTGATAATAGACCTAATCATTTATTGGAAAAAAACCCTGTTTCTTGATCTCATCATTTTTGCATGGTTATATTTAATTAATGGATTATTGAGTTGACTGATGTTTAATGAATTTTATAATGTAAAAAAACAAAGAAAGCAAGTGCCTTGGTGGCCTAACTGAGATACACTTATTGTTTTTATCTGCTTCTGTCTTTGTCTGGTTGGAAAATTAATGTGTCATTTCTCACAATATTTTATATTTTTTTGCAGAAATTTTCAAAGTCTTGATTTCTGCCAGAAATTGTTTCCATGGCGCATTCACCGCGTTTCCCACATGCAAATCCATTATTATTAGTGGAGTATTATTATTTTCCAATTTTGCTTATAAGAATCTTCACAAATAAGTCTATTTTTATGTATCTAAGACAAAAGAAAGTTCCTTTTCTGTGCAATTTTCAAACCAAACACTTCATCATCCATCACTTGGTCCAACTGCATTTATTCACTCACCAAAGCAGGTCTTCTGGGGGTAATTTGGTCAATTTCTATTATTATTATTAATATTTGGCTTTAATTTTTTTAATAATTTATACTCCATCTATTCCGGTATTTATGTCATGTTTTAATCAAAATTGTGAAAAAAAATTGTTCAAAACATGACATAAATAACGAGATGGAGTGATTAGTGTATTTACACCAATGTTTTTTTTTAATTGGTAATACATTAATTTTAAAGATCAAATGCATGGCAACAAAATGTCCCAAAAAAAAAAAAAAGTCTATGCTATATAATAAAATCTATTAACTAAAAAGAACATTTACATTAAATTTTTGATGGGGGAAAACATGTTAGAGCTGACAATGAGAGGAAATTTTCTTGTCTGAAAAAAGAATATAACAAAGAATCAACCCAAAAAAGCAGCCAACTAATATGAAAAGGATTAGTAATGAATCACTCTCTACATATGGCTATATTCATTCATTCATATATGACACCTTTAAGTCTTGTTCATTCATGGACACCTAGAATTCCTGCCTGGCCCTCCATAGTAGAAGTAATTCCCCCAAGCATTACTTTTCCCAGCTCTTATATCATAGCAGTTAGGGTGATCAGCTAGCAAATGCAGATTATTAAGAGGGATCAAGCTATTATCCCAGTCCACAACTTGCAAGTTTCTGAAATAGGAAGCTTTTCCGAACCCCTCATCAGCAAAATGGCCACTCCCCATTTGTGTCGACGTGTGGGACCCCATCGACCTGCTGTTCACTATCTCGCCTCCGAACTGGATCATGCTAGCGTGGCTCTGTAGGTGGCTGAACAAGAACGACGGCCAGTACCCTACTAGCAGTCCGTGTCCGAACTCTAGCCACCAGTGCCCGTGTTTGGGATCCTGCACGAACGAGCTTTTATTAAGTCGTGCATCATACTAGAAAAAAGAAGAGAGAAACTTGCTGTTTTTTCACATTTGTTGATTAGATAAGCAGGCTGCAAGGAGGGGAATCTTGCATTTCTTTATTAGATCAAGGTGTAGGGAATAAAGTATTGGTGTTAGTAGCTGAATTAAGTAATATATGTCGCTGTTACGCGTGTACTTCTGTCGTTGTTGACTTGGGAAGCAGTAACCTAATGGATTAATGGATTAACTAAAGAGGGTGGGGTCATGAAGTTTGAAAGTAACTGAGTTTCCTACTGTTCTTCAATGTGGAAGTCACCTAATTCATATCATTGAATATAGAGATTCTTGTTTGTTTGTTTGTTCAACGAAAAACAAACATTTGGTGTAATAACAGTCGAGTTTACAACAGAAAATTCAAGAGTCGTACCTTCCAAACCATTAGGCCAATATCAAACTGCCTGTTCTTGTAGCCTGACCTTGGAGATATAGCTGCACCAATAGCAATCTTGTTGTTTATTTGGACGAACCCTGAACACAGCAAGTTGTAGCAACCCGTTGCTTGGTATGCATCCGTCTATTGCAACAACAATGCATTAGTTATCACACACATCTGGGGAGTGTGGACTACTCTACACATAGAACACACATTAAATGATACTTACTGTCCAATATGTGAAGAACCTAGGGTAGTTGTCCCCATACAGCTCTGGACTAACCTGAAGTGTTTAATGCACAACAAACTTAGTTAATTAAGTTCATTAACAGTCCTCTTCATTCTCAAACACACAAGATTCAATCATAAGAAACAAACTCATAGTTGACATTAGTACTATTCAGATGATTGTGCAATTAACTGAGACGACAGGAGACAGATATCAGCCATAAATTTCATTGTACTAGTGAGGTTACAACACACACCTGCCAACCAGCTTCAATGGTGTTGAGATCGTTCCCGAACGAGCCAGAAATGACCCACAGCTGCGAGAGGCTGAATTCGTACTGGTCTGTGACGCGGGGCGCCCACACATTTATGCTCGCCTTCGCCCCGTAGTACTGGTCACCATTCACAAATGCCACAGCATGCTGCACATACACACACAGTCAATATACATCTGGATCAAAGTTTACCTGCTAGAAAACCCCTTTTGGTAATGTGATAGAAGATACTAATATGCAGATAAATACTAGAAACATTAACTGAGCAGAACAAAACAGGACATAAACTACCACATGAATGTAATACTCTTTTTTTTTTTCTTGGAAATACGTGAGATAACTACCTCATGATCACTGCTCGTTGTATCTCTACGAACGCCTCGCTTAATCTTTCGACCGAATCTACGAACGGAGCTAGCCCTCAACACATCATCCTCAGTAGTTCTTCTTATAGGAATTGTCCCAAGAGGGCATGATTCCCCAGCTGCTAGCCATGCCTGCACAGTCACCGGAATCGACTCGTTGGAATCGCGCCCCTTAGGCCTCTCCGGCGGCTCCTGCATTCATCAAAATATAAAAAAATCGGTTCTTCAATCACAAGAATTTAAAAGGGCTGTATTTTTAAGACAAGACTAAGGTTTTTGATGATGTTAAGGTAAGGTTAAGTAAGAACCAATGGCTTCTGGCCTTTGAGCTGAGGATGATCAAAGGCTGGCTGAAGATGAGTGGGAATACAATCTATCTTATCTCCATCGGGGCTCTGAACGAAAAAGGAAACAAAACACTTGAGCTAAGAAATTCAAGAAAAGCAGAACATCAAAAGCAACAAACAATGCAGTGTCCTTTTCATGAAAATGAAACCTCAATAGTCTTGACAGCTGGTTTGTTGATCTTTCTCAAGTAACCCTTTATTCTCTTCAACTTCTTGAGTTCTTGCTGCGGCCGGAGAGTCTGGTTGCGGCGGCCGGAGAGCGGCGGCGAGGCGTCGGCGGCGGTGCTAGTTGAGGGAGAAAGAACCAAGAGGAAAGCAACAAGGGAGAAAATGATTGGGATTCTAGAAGAAGAAGAAGAGGAAGAAGCCATTTGAGCAGAATCTACGTTTTGTTCTTGTTCTAACAAGGTGGTTGTTGTGTTTGTATGCATTTATGTTGTTGTCTTGTTGTAAGATCGCAGCATGTTTCATTCCAAAATTTTGTCCATGGAAACCACACTCCTGCATCTATCTGTAAACCCCCCATACAAAGCCCACACTTAAAAATAAATAAACAAAAATGGCAGAATCAACCAAAGGAAAAGTTAAATTATGAAAACAGCACTCACCATTTTCTAAGCATTTTCTTAGTGACCCCATTTGACAGATAGGAGCAACTGTACAAGCTACAGCTCTCACTCTCTCTCCTATCTCTCTCTCACACACACAATGAGTGAGATTCTGGTTTCTTGCAATTGAGTTGTGAATTAGAGAGCCTTCAGTGTGTGAAGGCTATTAAAATAGGTACTTAGCAAAGTTGGGTTGGGACTTGGGAGCATAACAATTAGTGTGGTCAATAGTGTTTTTATTACTTTGAAACTTTGTGAGTTTTATATAAGCTGACACTCTGTGTGTGCGTGTTTTCGTTTCTTTAAGAAAAAAAAACAAGAAGTGAGTTACTGAACAGAACTCATGGAAATGTATAGCTGTTGCAGTAAAAACTTGCCACAATGGCAACAACCACTTCTTGCTTTCCTCTTTGAGTTTTGTCTTTGCTTAGATACAAAGCATTTCATGTCTTTAAAGCTCGTCTCTTTTTGCATATTCAAGATTTGGGATTCTTGTATTTCATCTAGTGTTTAAATGTTAGCATTACTTAGTACTACTTATTAGGTAGTTTGGCCATCTTTAGTTGATAATTTGAAGAAGAAAAAAAATCACTACATGAATCAAGATTAGTTGCTGCAATTCTTAAAGATGGGAATAAAAAGGAAAGAAAAAACTAAAAAAGGCAAAAGAGAAGGCTGAAATAGAAGATTAAAAAAGTGTAGTAAATATTGGATGCAGCTGCAATTTATGTGGGATCCATTCTTCAGTATTGGGTGATTGCAAGTTTGAATGAAAGATTTTTTCTTTATAGTGATGGACCCAATTTTAGATATAAAAGGCTCTATTGCATAAATTATTGCACAAGAATAAAATTAAAAAAAGTATGGTCAACAAACATAACCATGTGATTATTGCATGTTAAACCTTTCATTATAAACAAGAAGAAATTGCTAACCTTTTTATTAGTTATCTATTAAGATTCTTGACTCTTAAGATATTGAAATACTTAGTTAAGTTTTAGGGTTATTTGTACTAAAAAAAATATGAATTTTAGTTGAGTTTTTTAGATAAAACAAGAACATTTTAATTTATATTTTAATTCATAAACTTTGTATATTTTTCATATTTCATATAAAATTTATTTTTTGTCATTTTAAATTTACTATTTTCATCTTAAATTTCATAATTTTAAATTTACTATTTTTTGTAATTTCAACAATTACAGTGCATAGACATGAATTAAAAAAAAGTTATATGGTACCAAATTTCATAAATTCTTGTGCCCATTTCTGGGCCTGACGTCATGATCAATTTCATGTGATGTCATTTTCATATTAGTTAGGTGTTTATTAAATAAATACATAGAATATAGAGATTGAAAAAATCCAACTCTGATATATTGAATTCAATTTGTACGTGTGCCTACATTAATTGGTAAATCATAATTATATATTGGCTAGCTAGCATATATTATAATCATTGTCCTTCCCTTTGTAGCTGTTGCTAAATTTAATTTAGTTTTAAATAATAAAAAAGCCCTAATTAAGACATATATATAACCATGACATAATGATTTGGCACACATTTAATCATGTCGGTCAATGAAATATAGCTTTCTATAATATATTTTGTACAATGAGTCCAAATTGGATCTATACAATAGTTTGATTGGAACATGTCCTAACAGGTTTATAAATTAATAAAAAGTAACTACTTTAATTAATATTAAAAAAAAATAACAAACCCTTTTCATTTTTACACAAAAGCAAAACAAGAAAGTATGGCAACAAATATATAAAATTAGTTTAAGATGTCCCATTACAGATTCTTGATAGAATTAGCAAGTGGATTAACACTAATTTTGGGATTAGTAGTAAATAGGTATGGAGACCCCTTAATAATAGGTTCTCCTTTTAGGTTTATGGAGCAATTTTTTCATGTATTTATAAGGTGGTAATTGAATTCCGAGTTTGGCTTGTTTGGAAATTTGAAGACTCGAATTTAGTTTGAACTCGGTTTGAGCTTTGTGAACCAAACTTGAGTTCAGCTAGATAAAGAAAATTTGAACTCAATTTGGGATCGAGTTTGATTTGTTAAATATTTGATTTAATAGTAAATTCGAACTTGATCTCGAGTTTATTAAGTATTTGAGTTCGAGCTCGTTTTTTAAATTATTTATTTGAGTTTATATATTATATATCAATTAGACAAGCTATTGAACTAGCTAGTATGTATATAATATTGATGAACTATTCGAAACTCAACTCGTTTTTTAAGTTCGTGAACATGCTGATCGGGGATATTTCAAACAAACACCATTAGGATTGAGTTTGGTTCAAAAAAAAAATTCTAGTTTGGTTCAAGACTCGAGTTCGATTCGTTTACTAAACAACAAACGAATATCGAACGAACTTTAACAAAGCTGAACCTTATATTCAGAGGGACAGCAGTCTCAAATTTTCTGGTGCAAAGGAATAAGGAAACTAGTCACTAAAGGAATAATAGGCCCATAACAAGATGTCACTCTCACCACCCAACAATTTGCTCAGAATTTGAATTTTCTTTCTTTTCATTTTCTCAGTGGAAACATTAACTTTATGTAAAGCTTTGGGTGGCCACAAAGAATAGATTCCCCATACTCAGCAATACTACTATGTCTTAGATTAGATGCATGCCACACATTATCTCACTATTAATTATTTATTTGATTATTCTTGTGAGTTTTTTAATTTAGGCAGATTTCTCAAAATCTGTGTTAGTGCCATCAAATGGTGTGGAGGGCATGTGTGATTTTTTTGCTTTTGATGACATTTTTTAGGGTACAAATTCCTTTTGATAAAAGTGGGAAAGACTGCCAGCTTATGCTTCATGTTTGGGGATTGAATATTATAAAGAATGGATGATGATGATGATGATGAAGTTTGAGTGTTGTACAGTACAAGACATTTATGCCTTTGCTGTTTTGAATCAGCATCAGGGTCTTATATAATGAAGCTACTGTCTTCAATATTTTCCCTATTTTACGGCTTACGTAGCTTCCTAAATCGAAATCGAATCGAATCGAATCAAATTGGATACTTAACTTTATACTATTCGCTTAAAGCATCACCAGAACTCAATCGAACTAAGAAATATTACATTAGAAGCTCGTGAATAATCTCGCATGAGTTTGTGAACAAACATTAATATTATTCTTTTTTAGTAGGTCTATAGTATTTAAACAATTAAACATCTTACTATTTTATCAAATATGTTAGGACTTTTCTTTTACAACTATATATATATATATGTAATCAGTTAAAATTCATTAGGTTGCACCTCCCTGTCACAAAAAGGAACATTTATGAGTGAAGAAAATATTGTTATAATTGTACTATCAAAAATGTCCCCACAACCAAAACTTACCAGCTCCTAAATTAAATATTATTTCAAATAATTTCAACTCAATTAAGACATATGGAACAGGAAAAAATTGATTGCAAAGGTAAAGTCGAAGTTTTGGGGCTAAAAATTGGCTTATAAAGTTTAGAAGTTGGTTGTCTGCTTCAACTTCAAATTTCTTTGACTGATTCATTTAGTGTGTAAAATTTTCTTTTATCCTTTTTTTTTTCTGTATTTGTTTCGTATTTTATGGTATTTCTGGTACCATATATTAATAATAATTTCTCTTTTCCCACAAATTTTTTAATTATTTGTGTCCTGGCTAGAATTGCAAGCCACAATGAATTCACTGATCATATAAAGCCAATCAAACTCAAAAGGAAAAGAATAATATATATTTTATGGGTAAGAGAATAAAAACACATCTTTTAAGAAGAAGAAGAAAAGTACTACTTATATCCAAATAATTATTAATTTTCATTGGAACAAAAGGTGCAATTATGAGTCATGATAACAAAACTATTTAATGTGGTAGAAGAGCATGCGTATATATATGTTGCAAGAAAGTGAATTGCTTCGAAGCACCATTTTACACTGTCTTAAAAGAGTGTTTGTTACCAAGTGGAAAAGCACATATTCAACTTGTTGCCTATTATGAGAAATTCAAGATTGTGATGGTTTAACTAATACACATATATATATACATTGTATACCAAATAAGTGAAATAAAATTATTATAGCATGTGATGGGATGTTTGTGGCTAAAGACATGCCCCTCTTCCCCCTTTTATATACGTTCATTCTTAGTTGGATAATATTAACCACATTTGTGTGTATGGTGTGCAGGGACGAAGCCAGAAATTTTATTAAGGGGAACGGATTTTTTTAATGTTAAAATTATAAAATTATACGAAAAGAAAATTAATGAAAATAATATTCAATATTTTTGTAGGATTCCAATAAATCATGAAATTTTTTATACCAAACAGGTATAAATTTTATACAATTCTTATCCACAATCAAAAAAAATTCATGAGCATTTCTTGTTATTATTGAAAAACGAATGAAGTGTTTTATACCTCATTGTGTTAATTTATGAACCTATATATAAAAAATGCAAGATTACTCTTAAAAAATTCTAATTTTTAAAAATAAATATGAAGTATTAAAAAAAAGTCATACGCTACAATCAAGAGACAAATAGTTGAGAGCGTGTATGGCTGATTTAATTGACTATTAATTAATTTCAAACTCCTAAATATTAAGTACTATATAGTCAATTGAAATAATTAAATTATAGAGAAAATAGAAAACAACAAATATTTAAATATGAATTAAAGTATAAAGAACGAATGAGATATCATACAATAATCGCGCTCAAAAATCCTTAACCGATGTTGGAATAGAAGAGATTAACCATAAATCATACTCCCTTCGTCCCACTAAACTTGACACAATTATCTTATTTGGATGTCCCACTAAGCTTGACACATTCCTAAAATAGAAAAAGTTATCCATTTAAAAAGGTGTGGACCCTACCACATTTATCACTCTTACACTACTTTATATACTCTCATTAATAACCGTGCCCAAAAATTTTGTGTCATGCTTATTGGGACGGAGGGATTACCAAATAGCATATAGAAAAACAAATAAATATTTGGAAAATGACGTGGAGTTGCACTTTGAAAAAAAAAAAACTCTCAATTGCAAGTCAGGTGTTGATGGAGGTTGAAATCTACAATGTTAACTTAACAAAATTAACATATTTATATAAAATAATATCTAAGTTACGAATTAAGAGCATTAATTATAACTTAAAAAAAATAATTATTTCAAAACATGAACTAATAAACTATATATATATACAAAAAATTGAAAATTTGAGGGGCCGTGGGCCACTACCAGCCACCCCCCTCGCTCCGTGTATGATGGTGTGGTCACTTTCGAAGTAAAAGATCTCGGGTTTAAGCCTTGTCATATGTTATTAGATCAAAATTTAATATTTTGTATGGAATAATGTGTTTTGAATTAAAAATAATGAAGATGACAGAATGTCTCGAATTCAAATCACTATCACTAAACTAGGATTTAATTTAAGTAGTCTTTTTAAAAAGAAAGAAAGAAAGAAAAAAGAGTGTCATTAGTTGTTGCCTTTATTAAAAAGGATTGGACTAAAAACAGCTCATCAAATGAGGTTGAATTGTAAAGGGAAGTCTATTCTAGTTTCTTTTGATTTAGGACAAAATAAAAGCAAGAAATATATATGGTTTGTGGCCAATGTACTAGAAATGGCTTTCACTTTTCCTTATACCAAAAGAAATTTCCTTAGGAATGATCAATTTCTAGTCATGTGCATATTGAAATCTTGAAAGTTATCAAGCCATATTTTCTACAATTGCCTCTTTTCTGCTTTGGATTTCTATTTCTCTTTTCAATTTGTCATGTTCCACTAAATAATAATAATAATGATTTTTTCTTATCTAATGGGATACTAAATTATCTGATAATTAATCAAATACCAACTGCTCTTTTGTATGTAGATTGCAATAATTAGATGGTTATGTACGTAGACTTTCGTGTCCAAAGGTCATTAATTGCTAATTTTTTAATTATTTAAATAATTTCGACTTAATTGGCGACCTTGCAAGTGTAGGGCTGATTTTAAAGACAAAATAAAATAAAGTTTAACGTCAAAATATATATATCAAATGATTATATATGGTCCAATCCCATTGCGTAGCTATCAATAATTCAATATCAATGATCTTCACCCCACTAAAGATTGCAGTTAATTAAAGAGTTTTAAAGAAATGTCCACCTTTTCCAACTTTAAAATTATTGACACTATGTTTACTTAAAAATTAATAAAATGGTGATTTTTTAGGGGGAAACCAATAAAGAATGTGACAGTGTAAATAATTTCTTAGTAACTCGTATACATGTAGATATAGATATAGAGGTGGCAAAAGTAGTGGGTTGGGCCCGGCTTATTAGGCTTTTCATAATATTAAGGTCCGTTCAGACCTGTCTGAAAGTTTTCGGGGTTCAAAATGTGAGCGCAACCCAACTCTGGACTTTTTTTTGGACGGGTCCAAAATTTAATTTATTTAAAATAGAAAAGTTTTTTTTCTGAAAATTTGACATTTACAACGTAAAATTAAACTGTCATTAACATATTTAAATATTAATAAAATTATGAATAAATAATTAAAAAAACATAAAATATAAACATCAAAATATCTTAAAATAATCCTAAAATTAACAATTAAAACATTAAAATTCTTTTATTCATTATCTATCAAAATCATACAAAATATAAATATTACAATGATAATTAAATTAAATAAAAATGAAAAAAAATAGTATTTTATCTTATATTATCGGGTGGAATTTTTAGATCGGAAACTCCAAACTTTTTAGCCCAAAATCTATCAAACTTAAGATGATTTTTGGGACAAGTTTTTTAGTCCCGCTTTTTTTTCGGGACTCCTTTTTTCATGCCCAAACCCGCGCAAACTCTCGAGGTTGTATGGCTTGGTGCCAATTTTGACAGGTGTATATATATACATGCAGTCATAGACCCCATTTAGCCCATTGGGCTTTATAAGAATGAAACTGAATTCCTTCTTTACATTAATATTATTATTATGCATACATCTCTGCATGTTATCTGATTCTAAATTCTTCGATTAATTAATTTCAAGGCTTCAAAATGCATGCATGCATGCTTTTAATTTACTTTAAATTAATTACATTACATTACAATAATCATCGACGACTGGATGATCCACTGGTTTTATCAGAAATGATAGTTCCAAACAAACCCTCTCTCTTAATCTTCTCCTCCTTTGCTTTCCTACAGAAAACCACCCAAGAATTCACCTCCAACGCAATGCAAACTCCGATCAACGTCGACAGACACAGACAATACCCTAATTTCGCGTACGACCCACTCTCCCCCATCACTTCCAACCCTTGAAAGCAGTTCACCACCCCCAACACTATGCATGCATACCCCACAAAATGGTGGTACGATTTCCAGTACTTTCTGAACTTGTGCGTCGTCTTCGGCCTAAACAGCAGCGCCACCGTCTGCAGCCACCCCAAGCAGAAGGCCGCGAAAGCCAGCTTCCGGTGCAGCCCGTAAACCCTCCCAGGAGACAGCTGCCCTAGCCGAATCCCGATCGCGAACCCCACCGTGCCTAAGAACACGCCGGAAATCTGGATTCCTGCGTGCGCGTGGAACCACGCGCCGCCGAGGGTTTGGAAGTGGCGGAGGTAGCGAGCGGAGACGGCGCCGAGGGGCAGCAAGAAACCCCAGGAGACTGCGTTGATGACTCCATGTGTGATCTTGAGTGGCCTGAGGTTCATGTTGTGTGACTTCGCGGTTGCTCCGGATAAGATATCGACGGTGGTGATCGAGGCGAGGTCGGCGATTCCGGTGGGGTGGATCGTGGGGGAGTAGCCCTGTACGTATAGGCCTCGGTTCCATATGAAGTGGAGCTTTGTTTTGTTTAAGGATAGTTTTATTGTGGCGTAGATTTGGATGGTGGCGCCGGAGTGGATGGTGGCCATGCGGCCACCGTAGAGGGCAGCGGAGGAGGCGACAACGTGGAGGTCGAGGGGGCGGGAGAGGAGGGGGCTCTTTTGGAGCTTCACGGTCGGGTCAAGGATGTAAGGGAGGATGACTAATTGGCCCGAGTTCGGGTCCGGGAACGCGATCAAGGCACGCGTTCCCGTCATCTCGGGGGTGGTCGGGTTGATCCCCCACCCGACCCACCCCGAGGGGGAGATGAAGCTTCCAAAGAACGCTAGGTCGATGGTCGCATTGTGGGGGTGATAAGTCCATGCTATGGAAGCTTCTTGAGTCGGGAGCATCATGCATCGTTGGAAAGTTCTAGAAGAGGTCGTCGTTATACAGCGCGACGAAGAGAAAACCCTTTTGAAATTGATGGAAAAGAAAATGTTCAAGAATATGAAGATGATGGTTGATATCCTCATCTTGTAATTGGGGTTGAAAGAAGTCAAGATTGGAAATTTTCTTCTTGAAATAGCAAATGTGCAGAGTATTAATGAGGTTGTGTGATCAATTAGTCTATGCTACTAATGATGAGCGACAAACATAGTGTTCTTGCCTTTGAAGAAAGGCAATTGGCAGCACCATCATTATGCAACCACCACACTTGGTAGATCATCATCAAATCTTTGATCATGGTAAGGGAATTTTCATATCTAATTATCAAATGCGATGTGCAGATTATAAATCAAAAAAATGAGACTTTACTTCGCTTTGAAGCTAAGAAAGTGATATTAGGCACTTGAATATAGGTCTATAATTAATCATTAAAGTCTTGTAACCACTCTTCTTTTTACACGACACAAAACTACGTATTAATCCTCTTTTATTTTAGACGAATTCATACCAATCCATCAGTTAATACTAGGTTGACATCCCTCTATTTTATTTTATATAAAATTACAATTACATTATATCTAAAAGTATTCAAAAGCGTGACATAGTATGTACTGCATATATAAATCCATAATTTCTGTGTGACATTTGCTAATGGTTAATAATCAGTTAACCTGAACTTAATCGTTATACTGCAAAGAAACTTTGAATTCAGTTATTGATCATAACATAAAAGAAAGAAGATAATAATTATAAAAAAAAAGAGAAGAAAATAGATATTGAGAAATGATATCAGTGAGCAGCATCTTCTTCTTCACAGAATTTGATGTAGTCTTTAGGTCCCATCAAGCTTGCAAGTTCTGAAGGATTGCTTGGCTTCACCTTTATCATCCATCCTTCTTCATATGGGCTTGTATTAATCTTCATTCCAATAACAAAATGGTTATGTAATTATTAGAAAATATAATTATAATAATTTTATAATTATTTGATGAGATTAATTAATTACCAATCCAGGCGAATCTCCTAAGCTTGTGTTGACCTCAATTACCTCACCGGAGATCGGGGAGTTGATGTCACTGGTGGCCTTGACACTCTCGACGGCCCCGAATCCGGCACCTTGTTTCACTTCCTTCCCCGGCTCCGGCAGCTCCACAAACACGAGTTCTCCTAGATGATCCTGATTTATTTTATTTTATTTTTTGTAACGTTACTAAAATATTATGTTTACTTGAAAAAAATAAAAATCTTTGGACATATAAATTTTATTTAATTATAAAGTCCTTGCAGTGGTAATAATATATTGAATGGACCATATCCTAAATTGAAATTTTATGTGATGCACATTAGGAAAGTATATTATGCATGTATAAGTTCCTTAATCAATTTTAAGAGTTAATTTTCATTGAATACATAATCTTTTTTGAATTTTCTCGTTTATTGCATGACAGTTTAGAAAAATACAAACTTATAAAAAGACGTATTTTCAAAATGTTATTTGTTAAGTTTTAGAACAAATTCAAAAGTTATGTAAATAAATTTGAAAAAAAAAATCCAAAAGATTATATATTTCAAGGCAAAATAAAAAGGCTATATATGTAAACAAAAGCAAAAGTTTAAAAAATCTAATCTCCATTATCTAACCATCAATAACCATAAATATATATTTATTTCTCCTCATACATAAAAAAAGAAAAAAAAAGAATATTCTTGATGGGAGAGAGAGAGAGAGAACCTGAGCATGGTCTGTGATTCCAATGGTGGCTACAGAGCCTTCATGCTTCACCCATTCATGTGAAGAAGCATACTTCAAATCATCCAACACTGCAAATTCAACAATATTAATTAATTAAAGAAAATAATGAGTTAGTTGAGTTGGGTTTGTAGTAATGAATTACCAGTGGAAAAGGGTCTTGAGAGAGACAAGGCAGGAAATTTAGAGACAGAATTAGTTGAGAGCCTAAGAGCATTTGCTGCAGAAGATGCCCACATTCTTAGTGCCATTTCTTCTTCTTCTTCTTTCTCTGTTTTCTGTGATTTTATCTTCTACCTTCTTCACCTTCTCTTCTCTGTGTGTGTTTTCTAGTGCAAAAATTAAAACAAGTTGCAATATAATAGTTGAATCCTTTTTTATTATCTTTGTTGAATGGTGGGAAATAAAAGCCTCATCCTTGGAACTTACTACAGTATTAGACTACGTACGTACTCACACAACACAAGTTGTCTTTGATTTAATATATATATATATATATATATATATATATATATCATATCTGTGTTTGTTTATTGTTATGTGATACTATAACACTACATTACACCTTCTAAATGGTGAATTGTTTTTCATATTCCTACTTTTTGAAGGTAATTACAAAATTAATGCAACCTTAATTTATTGTAATGATGTTAAGCATGGCGCTAATCTATATATATAGGTAATAAATAGTCTATTTTTTATTTTTTATTTTTTGTTTTTAAAATGAAAATGTCGTTGTTACTTGTTACAGGCTATGGTTTGGTTTCTATATTTCGAGTTCATATTTTTGACAAAAAATGTTTCTTGTATTTTGATTTTGTGATGGGATTTTTGCACAAAGTTCCTCCCAAAATGCTGAATATTTCAGTAATTTAATCATTAAATGGTCTTTTTAATTTTAACGATCATATTAAATACAAAGAACCATTATTCATCCCCCTTAATTTTAAAAAAGAAACAAAAGAAAATGTATTGATATTTTTAATGGTTATTATATTGATACTATTATATTATCTTATTTTAATAGTTAAAAATAATATAATATTTTTAATATTATATTGAGTCATAAGTCATAATTCTATTAGATTACATTTCCTTATCCTAAAACAAAAGAAACTAACAAATGGAGGACAAATAACCAATGCGATTTACCATGTTACATCTTATGTTGTATTAATACGAAATTAATATTGTAATTACTTGATTTTATATTACATTAAACGACAAGTATATTAATTAATGTATGATTATTGAACTATTTAAAAATATCTGATTCGAATACTCAAAATACTATTTGAATTTGGAATATAGCATCACAAATATGAATTTTCTGGTTCGATAACCCGAGAATATCGAGTTAGGTATCCGACCTGGCTCGTTTTGACATCCCTATATGTACTGCGTACACCGTATACATACATGTATAAACTACACAAAAGAATTCTAAAAATTGCTAACAAATTAGAAGAAAAGAAAAGGGCTAGAAGAACCCTAATTTCACAAATTTGACTTCGTCCTTTCTATTGACTCAATAGTCTATCCAAATCTCCCCTTTTTCTGCAAATTCTATCTCAAGGATAAACCTCTTTGGCGCGAGCATTTTCTTCCGACCTCACTCACAATCTCTCCGATTCACCTCGCCGCCTCAGACCATATTGTACTCTCTCTTCTATCCCCTTATCTATGTCTGTGTGGGTGTATAATTCGTGCATATGTGTACAGGGATGTGATCTGTATCGATGAATATGCCGGAGTCGTTTTGTTTGATTTGGAACACGGGTGGAAAATTTTGTAAGAAAATATTAAGATGATCCGTGGTTTTAAATTTTTGGAATTTGGGCAAAATTTGTTTCCCCGATTCAAGATTTTAGCTGATTAATGGAGGGTGGATATTTGTAATTGATTATGAATAATTACTCGTGAGTTTATGAAGTTGGGATCTTTCTCGGTATGGAGAGGTTTCTCATTGTTAGAATTTTATGAATGCACTGGTTAGTAGTATCATATAATGTGCGAGCAAAACATTTATTTGCGTTTTCTTCTTCAGGGCGTGCTGTTGTTTGTGCAGGCATGGGTCTAGTGAATAATTCTTGCTTGCTTAATGCGTAAATGATGGCATTAGCAACAATTCAGCTGCAGGTAAATGACCTTTCTTGATTTTTATTGATAAATGGAGATTTTGTTAAACGACTTTATTGATGTAATTGGAAAGTGTTCCCGAATGGATAATTTAGCATTTGAATGATTCTGAGATGCTTAATTGGAAGAAATTGAAACGATCCTAGATCATCAAATGTTTGTAAAATTGCTAATTTAATGCATTTGTAATCATGTGTTTCGTCTTCATAATGATTGGATATTATCGCCATCCAATTTGCACCTTCTGTTTGTTGTTTGCTTTATCTACTCTATTGTCGTATAACGTATGTCCTTATTTTACTGAAACATTGGATCTTGGATACCTTTTTCCCTCCATTAAATTTTCTTTGTGTTTTAATCAGGGTTCTTGTAGCAGTTTCCCTTGTGTACCCTCAGCACGCTGCAGAGGTAGCCAATTAAAATACCTTTTTCCCTCAGTACCAGTCCCTCCAGTTGGGAGAAAAGATAGACTAATCTCCTTAAAATGCAGATCATGTTCAAGGTGAGATATACATCTATTTTAAATGTCATTTGAGGATCTTATATCAAATCAATACTTATTTCCCGAGATTTAAATTTATGTATCATATTAATGCACTCCTATGCCTTTCTTTTTCTCTTATTCTTTTTTCTTTCTCCTTGTATTTACTTGCATAGCTGCATAGTTTCTAACAACTCTGTATATGATAACATATGGATGAACATTTCATTTGGGAAACCATTGATGGCATCTGAAGTTGACCATGTTTTTATCATGAGAGACTAGTAAGCTTGTTATCGCTTGCAGAAATACTTTTTGTGGCATGCCGCTTTTGAGATCAGCAAGTCATTTTTGGTGTGATGTACGCATTGTGGATTCGTATTGTGATTTTTTAAGCTTTACTAAATGCTATGGTGATAGGTTTAAGTTAGTTAATGACTATGATCAGTGTTATAAAGTTCTGAAGGACTGTGGCGGACACTCACAATTTGTCTTTTAGTGCATGAAAAATTATAGTGTGTTAGTTATCCCATTACATTTACTATCATCTACTTTTACTGGACTTTCAACAACTCTAGATTTTAAAGTTATACCTCATTTTATAGACTTACTACTATGCTTACGTGTTTATGAGACAATTGTTGATCATTTTCTTTTTGGATTTCGTCTGTTGATGAAACTGATAAAAACCATCTTGCACAGTGGAGGAGCTTCTTTTGTTCTTGGACCAAAGTCTAAAATATCTAAAATATCAGCTTTCAAAGGTGGCAGTCGACGTGATGATCCGGGTGGCAGAGCTAATGACTCGAAGTCCCTAAAGAATCCTGTTAAAGTTTCTTATCTACAACATGAGAGTGAAGAATCTTTTGTGGAATCCTCAAGTGTAAAGAATGTCGTGCCTGCTCCTTATACAGCAGAAGATGAGATAACAACCAGGTCCGTGGCTATACAAAATCTCTTTAAGAACTGGTTGATGTTACTGCACACTCCACCCGAAACCCAACCAGTGGAGGGTGCTGTCGAAGAACCTTCTGAGGAAACCTCAGAAGAAGCAAATGTCGTGCAAAAAGATGGCAGACTCGAAGTTTTTAAGGCAGCTTGGTGCTACTTTCTGGGTTTGGATCCAACAATAAAGATACCATTCCTGATGTTGTGAGTATAGTGGTTTGTCTATGTCTGTGTGTGTCTGTTAGATGCCAGAATGTGTTGTTTTTTTTCTTGTCTCTACTGCTTTTGTGGATTATCTCATATTAGACGTTATGACCGTAGTTTGGCTATGGTTTGTGAGCTTCAAAGTTGCAGATAGGGCATCTCTCAAGCTTCCCAAAAACCATTATGTTTGAAAAAGTTCTCTATAATGTTAATTTTTCATTTGCTGCTTTGGCTTCACCTTTGAGATGCATGATTGATTGTTCTAGTTGCAAGAATGTGGTCAGATATTGGAGACAAGTAACACTCCCAGTTTTATGAAACCTACATAGTGTTGATGACTTTTCGTATATTGTGTTTGCAGTGCACCGCTGTACGTGGCAGTTAACCTTGTATATGGAACAAAAGTATCTAAAGAATTAACTCCCCTATGGATTCTTGGACCACTAATCGCAGCTCTCTATGTTAAAATGCTCTGGGGAATATGCAGCCTATACGTGTTCAGCTTCAACCAAACTGTCAAAATTGTGAAGAACCTGCCTGCCTACTACATGCTGGTACACGAGTACCTTTTCCGTGGGAAGCTAAAAGAAGCGGTGCAAAGATATGTATGGCAGCCCCTGGTCGATATTAAAAACATGGACTACAGGGAGGCAGCCATTAGGAAATTGAAGGACTTCCAAGGGTGGTTGTTGGAGAAGTACCTGGACTTTGTTGAATCTATATGGCCCTATTACTGCAGAACAATCAGATTTTTGAAGAGAGCCAACCTAATATAGCTCCCACGCCTTGAGAGGTTCGTCCAAAAGGCATGAAATTTTTATCTTCGCTTTTTGTGGTCTGGTTCGTTCCTTAAAGTCGAAATATCCACAGAGACCCCTTCGTTGAGCCCCCTTTTGAATTGGGGTTCTTCCCTCGATCCATATCCATCAGAGACGTGTAGGCAGGTCAATATTTGCATTCTACGTCTCCGTTTCCCCCCCCTGGTGCAATGTATTCTTGGTTAGGCTGTTTTGTGGCAGTATCCATAAGGCTGATAGTAATGTTTCTTTTTTCTTTCCTTTTCATCTTCTTTTTCTTTTCACTATATTAGCACACATCAATTGTGATGTGAATCTGTTTTGAATGTAACTGAGTTTCTTATCAGCAGTTATAGTAAGATCCCATTATTTATTTTACATTTAAACGAGCTTTAATTGAGTCGAGCTTGAGTATAGTTTCATTATTTGAACGAGCTTTAATCGAGTGGAGGATGAATATAGTTGTATGTGAAGGCTGCAGAGACCTTGCAACAAGTTGAGGAGGATTAGGTGGGACCCCACATATATCCATGGAATGATACCTTACTAATGTTGACTACCACAGCCTATGTGTGTGTAACATAGTGTTAACATTTTATAAATTTTATCCAAAATATGAAATATTTATTCATCTTTAATGTAAATTATTGACCTTTCCAAGTCAACTCCTACTCTTCATATAGAAAAATGATTTGGTATTTATCATCACACATTCTCTGAATGAAATTATGGGCTTTTTGTTTGTCTTCTTCAGAAATGCATCTGAAGTGGTTATTTCTTTTTTAATCTTCTTAAAGTTTTGAGATATATCCACTTTGAAATTGTTTGGAGATATCTGAACTTGTGATCTTTAAAGAAACAATTTAAAAAAATTAGTGGTTGTACTAGCATTAGTAGTAGTTGTTTTGCCCATTTAGTTAAATAGCTAGTAATCATATTAACAATATCTAAATAAAATTGAACTTTTTTATTTTTTTCAATTGCTATAGTTTTCATAATTATATAATATTGCGTTACTACCTTAAAATTAAGTATGTCAGAGTGATATAATTGGCGGAATGAATTCTGTTAAAAAAATTGTGTTTTACAAAATATCTCTCTGGTTGGAGTCATACGTGGTAATTTAAATTATTGTAATAATAACTTTTAAAATTATATTTTTTTAAAGATAATAGATCATAAATTCTTGAAGATAATTTCCTTCTGGTGAGGAGAAACTGAACCAATAAGAAATACACTTGTTTTTAATAAGATTATAAGAATATTAAAGGTTATTCTTCGTTAGACCTTTGGCCAATTTTGTTTGTTTTTATCCCACAAAATACTTTAGCTAAATTATTTGATTGAGGCTTACAAATTCCATACTTAAATTAAAGCATCAATAATTGTACCTTCTCCTTTGGATTTGTGTGCTAATTATTTATCATACATTGGTTTATTTGGTAGTGATAAGTCAATCTCAATTATGCTCTTCATTACGTTCTTAATTATAATTTGGGAGTTGGTAACATTCCTGTGTCTGTAGTATGTTGGTTTTACTAAGGATATGGAACAATTGATAACAAGACAGGATTAGGTCATAACTCTCTCAATTGAGATGTTACTTGTGTTGCTAACTAACTTGTTGCTCCAAAAATTGTTTTATGGACTACTTTTTAATTATAAAGTTGACCTGACCTGTTTTTCTAAACCAATTTTAATGGCATGGATGGAGTATTAACAAACTAAAATTATGATAAGCCAAACTTTAGTAATTCATGTTGGTTCATGTACCAAGTTCTTAACCATTAATTCAAAAATAAAGTTAAAATATTGTGTTTGAACTTTGAAGATAATATAAACTAGTAGAGAAAAAAATATGACAAAAGTGTGAGTACTTTTATTACTTTACTTTGGAAAATAAATAAATAAAAAGAATAATTAATAAACTGTCAAGTGCTTTTATTAATCAGCTTTCACCCCTGATGACATTTGTCCAATAAGTTGAAAAATAGTGACTGAGAAGAAATAAAGTAATTATAGTGACATTGGTCCATCATATAGTGAATGTGACCTTTTTCAATTTTTTCATATCCACAAGTGGTTGCTTCTGCCCAAATGAGGGACTACTAACCAACTATCAAGCATGAAAAATATAAGAAAAGTTCTTTTTCTATGAGAAAAAATAAAAATAAATAATACAACAAAGTTAAAGATACTAGGTATTAAGTAGTGCATGCATGTAATTTCGCCATCAAATCAAATCGCTTGGAGTGTGCTGATCCACTCCAAGTGATCGTAAATAGTGGCAGACGCAGTAAAAATTATTTCACGTTTGATATCCTTTTTATTTCAACGGAGATATTACCTTCATTTTCCGACGATTCTACAACTTATAATTTTGTAGTGTGACTAAGTGGGGTAAAATTAGACAAATGGTACCACTCTAGTTGCAAAAAGTACAACTTCACATGGGGTTGGTTTTGGATTTCTTGCATGATGCTCAAGCCTTGAGGGATATTAGTAAAATGGGGCAGTTCTTGTTTTCTGTTTTTTTCCTTTATTAAAATTGATATTAGGTGAGATTTGGTTAGGGAAGAGAAGATTAATTATCTGTCAAGTAATCTATATATATATAAAACAGGAAGCATTCCAATTGAAATCAATTTGAGTGGCAAATTTTGTAAATAACTTCAATTTTAATGGCAAATATAATCCTACAACTATTAAATTTAAAAATTAACCTTAATAGGATTCGATCTCTATACCTTTCATAAGAAAGGTTATATTGTAAACCAATAGAGCAACAAGATAACTTGAGCATTGAACAAATCATAATATACATATACAACTGAATCTGGTTTATGTTTAGCGTTTACCTTATTAATTTTTAAAACTTTATAGATTATTTTCTCTCTCCTATAACACATTTCTCCTAAAATTATTTATTTTCTTCGTAAAAATATTTGCAATATTATGCATATTAAATTAAAGATCTCGACAATACATTTAATTTGATATATGTCATATAAAATATAAATTTAATATAAAAAATTATAACACATTAGTAAATTGAAAATAATTATATGTATACATATTCTTATACATATAATATATTTTACTAAATTATAATGTTCCTAATTATAAAGTTGAATACTGTTTATAATATGTTTTAATATTATGCATGAAAGTTGAAACTCAATCCATTATAAATTGAGACCATGCATAGAAGCTCATTATAAAGTTTTTTTTAATGGATGTCTTAATATTTTTAGAGAAAATATTTAAAATTATTTTATTTTATTAAATATAAAATAATAAAAAATAATATAATATAAAAATATGAATCGTTCATATTTATTTTTAGTTAACACAATGAGAGATATTTTTAGACAATCAACTATTTGTGAGATAAATTATATGTAGATCAATATTAATTAAAAAATTGCTCAAACAACTAAAAATTATAACACTTATAAATATGACTATGTTAATTTTATTATATGATCAATTAATTATTATTAGTATTTAAACCAATTAAAATTTATAAAATTACAGAAGTAGAAGTGCTCATGATTGTAGTTTGGAACCTAACTCCTTCGAATATTCAAAATCAGAACCAAATCGTTTTTAAGATAGTTCACGATTTGGAATCGAACCGTATAGAACGACTAGAATTATATTTATGAACTATCCAAAAAATTAATACTAATATATATGAAAATTTAAAAATTCTTATTATTATGATTACGTAATAATTTATATTATCATTTAACTTTTCAAAATTTTAATGTCGTTTTATTTGTTAATTTTAAAATTAGAATGACTATAAAGTAAAATTTAAATATTATTATATAAAATCATAAAGTTTTATTAATTTCCAAATTCAAAAATTAAATTTTGATTTTTAATTTATTTTATTATTAATATATTCATAAGTTTTAATGTGTTATTGTGAATTATATAAAAATACATTTTACAAATAAGAAATAAATTGAATTGGATAAAATAAATTGAAGTTACTGGTTTGAATCGCTGATCATGGTTTCAAAATTTTGAAATTATAACTGAACCGTTCTCTACAAAGTCATGATTTGAAATCGAACCATCGTTTATGATTAAGGTTCTAAAACCACCGATTATTATCTGATTACATCATTTTCGATTATTTTAAATATCTCTATGCATAAATTATTGATGAATAACATATTCCCGTGCATAGCACGGGTGCACAAACTAGTTCCCACTTAAAGAAGAAGGAATTAAATTAGAGACCAGAATTAATTATTTGTTTGACTATTTTGAATAAAAACAGAATAACAGGTTGAGCTAGTAGGGTTTTCATTGTTTAGAATTTATTTTATGGCATTATTATTCCACTTCTTTTTTCTTTTTAATCTGATTGAATATTTAAAATTATATATTTGTATTGGTGTTATAATTTATTGGTAACTAGTTTGTGCACCCGTGCGATGCACCGGTAAAAATTAAAACTAATAAAATATTTAACTGTAAATTAATTTTTATTTAAAAACTTATGTGAAAAACAAAAAAAATAATATTTCAATTATCTATATTTTTAATAAATCAATGGCTATGATTTTCACTTCAAATTAAATTTCATTTAAAAAACTTTCATACTTCAATAGTGATGAAAATTATTTAAATTAAATTCAATTAATATTAGTCATTGCTTGTGCATTGGTGACAACTTAGATTCTTACTCGTTTCTCATACATATATTTTTTTAATATGACCCAGCTATATATATATGTGTGTGTACAATCTATGGTCCAGATTAAATATGCATCAAATTTTATACATAGAGTGCATTGAAATTACAATACATTGGTTAATGAATAAAAATGCATCATCAACTTATGCAATAAGATTATGCGTGTAATGCATCAAAATAATGTGTATCATGCATAATTTTTAGTTCTTATATAAGAATTGGTCATCACCGGATCCTACCCCTATATATATAGGGGTAGTCAAGAGATCAAATATAATTAGTTTCACACGTGTTAATTAATATATTAAACTTGAAATGTTTTCTTTATCGAAATTGATGGTTAAAATTAATTGATTTTTAAATTAAAATATTAAAAATGTAATAATAATAATAACTATTATTATATATATATATATAATTTATTTATTCCTTATTTGTGAGATTTTATTATAGTATATTTAGTTGTAATAGTTTTTGAAAAACATGATTTGTGCTTTAAAATTTGCTAAATAAATAAATGTGTCTAAATAAGTGAGATAACTCAAAAAAGAAAATGTGTTTAAATAAGTGGGATGAAGTTAATATATGTTAGTTTTGAATTTTTAAATTATACAAATTGATTATAAGTATTAAATATTAAAAACAATTATATACCCTAGTCAAATAGGACAAATTTTTAGTACTAAATAGATTCAATTTCTACATGTATATTATGAATTGTTCAATGTTCAACTTATCTTGTTGCTCTATTGGCTCATAGTATAGGATTTGTAATGAAAGATATTTAGTTCGATTCTAATAATGTTAGTTAATTTAGTAGTTATAGTATTATTTTTGCCATTAAGATTGAATTTTTGAAGTTTATTGCACCCGTGCTATGCACGAGTTTATAATTTATTTGGTGGTTTTAAAATCGTAATCGATAGTACTCTTCTCAATTGTGACTATGTCGGAGACAATTCGGTTACAGTTTCAAAATTTGAGAACAGAATCAACGATTTGATACAATAAATTCGAATTATTTTACCTCATTCAATTTCTTATTTTATAAGGAGTTGTTTTTTATTAATTTATAACAACACATTAAAATTAAAAAATAAGATAATATTACATAACTATTTAAACATATGTGTATATTGATAAAAATTCATAATAAATATATTTGAACTCATTATTATTTGTCGTTATATTTTGTTGTGAAATTCTATTTTTTTTTTATATAATACGGAGTAATAAATATTTGACATAATTTTATGTAACAACGAATTAATAGAGCTGGTAAATTAATAGAGCTCCTAAATGGAATGACCATTTGTATTCCATTCTATGTTTCACTATTAACTTAATATTTAATTAATATTTATAATAATACATTAAAATTAATATTTTTTAAAAAACTATACTCATTTCGTCTCACTTATTTAAATTCATTTACTTTTCACATTGATATTAATATTTAGTTGTAATATTTTTGAAGAACATGGTTTGTGCTTTATAATTTGCTAAATAAAGAAATGTGTCTAAATAAGTGAGACAGCTCAAAAAGGAAAATGTGTTTAAATAAGTGGGACATAGTCAATATATGTTAGTGTTGAATTTATCAACAATACAAATTGATTATAATTATTAGTATTAAATATTAAAAACAATTATATACACTGATCAAATATGACAAGTTTTTAGTACTAAATAAAAGATTAAACTTAGATGTAAGAAAATAAAATTAGGAAAACATATTAGATAACATTGAAATTTTATAGTAAAAATAGATTGAGACACTATGTCTAATTTATCTTCATGCATAATATTAAAACATATTACAAAGAGTATTCAACTTTATAATTAGGAACATTATAATTTAGTAAAATATATTATATGTATAAGAATATGTATACATATAATTATTTCAATTTACTAATGTGTTATAATTTTTTATATTAAATTTATATTTTATATAACATATATCAAATTAAATGTATTGTCGAGATCTTTAATTTAATATGCATAATATTGCAAATATTTTTACGAAGAAAATAAATAATTTTAGGAGAAATGTGTTATAGGAGAGAGAAAATAATCTATAAAGTTTTAAAAATTAATAAGCTAAACGCTAAACATAAACCAAATTCAGTTGTACATGTATATTATGATTTGTCCAATGTTCAAGTTATCTTGTTACTCTATTGGTTCACAGTATAGCTTTTCTTATGAAAGGTATAGAGATCGAATCCTGTTAAAATTTATTTTTAAATTTAATAGTTGTAGTATTATATTTGCCATTGAAATTGAAGTTATTTACAAAATTTGCCACTCAAATTGATTTCAATTGGAATGCTTCCTGTTTTATATATATATAGATTGGGTGTTATAATACTGCATAGAAAAGGACATAGTGGATTAGTATCAATTAATTTGACAATTGGAGAATTTCATCTGATCTCATCATCCCATGAAGCTTTGGAAGTCCTTCAATTAAATCTATCTATAAATTAAATCCTCTACATCTCACCTTTCTTTATTTAAATCAATATTCCGAACTAAATAAATATTTCATATTCACAAATTTGTGTGAGCTGTTGTTTAAGAAGCTATTAGAAAGTGTTTAATAACTAGCTTATAAGATGAAAATAAACTCTAAAAGCTTATAAGATCAATAAAAAAGTTTATCTATCCAACTTATTTAGATAATCTAATAAGAAACATTTTACTTACATAAAATACTCTATTAAGCTCATTTAATACAAATACTTAGACAACTTTTAATGAAGTTCTTAGTATAAGTTTTATAAATTCTAAAATTTTTTAAAATAAATTTAGCCAAACAAGATCTGATTAGTGGTCTCAAAATAGCCTAATAAAAACCCATCAATATTTACAATAAAAATAGTATTTTGAGCATATATATATATTTGTAAAGCAATATATAATGGGATGTTGTATGCATCCAAATAGGACTTAGGGTTACCCCCACCTAATATTTTGAATTTTCCAAACATGGTCTAGTGGGTTTCTTCCATGGCTCTTTTCCTACTTTTTTTTTTCCTCACATCATCTTATCCTTTTTTTTGTTTCTTCCCCTCCAAACCAATTAGAAAACATGCTCCCTTGTTGTATCATTGTTTCAGCACACACACTCAAAAAATATCCCAACTTTTTGCAAAATCTCCCAAAGCTCAAAAGTGGAGAAATACAAGTATACAACCCCTTAAACTATTCTTCTCCAATTCCATAAAGATACCTACCCTCATGTAAACTATATAGTTTCCAACCCACCTCACTCCCTTCTACCTTAAACCAATCTTCCTCCTTCATAATCTAAAACCCAAAAAAGAAGAATTAGAACAAGAAAAAGAAAAGGAAAAAGAAAATAGAAGTGCCCCTACCTCTCTTCATCTTCTTACACCCTCAAACTCTCCAATGACAAGAACACTTGCATTTTTCCACTTAATTCTTTCCTTCACCATACTCATAGCTATCATTGATCGTGCGAGTCTTGCAGACGCTACACCCGATTCGGAGTGGCTCCTGATGATAAAATCCGAATTCGTTGATCCTGTCGGAGCTCTCGACACCTGGCTGCAAGAAACAAGCATGTGTACATGGAATGGGATCATATGTACAGAGAACAGAAACAACATTCTGTTACTGAATTTGTCCAATTCTGGCCTAAAAGGAACCATCTCCCCACACTTCTCAAAACTCAAATCTCTTGAAACACTTGATCTATCTCTCAACTTTCTCATTGGCTCTATCCCTCCAGATATAGGAAGCCTCCATAACCTCAAGGATCTGCGCCTCTTCTCGAACTTGATTGAAGGCACAGTTCCTCCACAGATTGGCCTTCTGTCCAAGCTCCAGGTCCTCAGAATTGGAGACAATCTCCTTAGGGGCGAAGTCTTGCAGAACATCGGTGGCTTGTCCGAATTGACAGTTTTAGGCCTTGCCTATTGCCAATTCAATGGAAGCATACCCGAAGAGATAGGTAACCTGAAGAAACTGATGTTCTTGGACTTGCAGCAGAACAGCTTTGGTGGAGTGGTTCCTAAGGAGATCAGTGGATGCAACGAGCTTCGGAAGTTTGCTGCATCCAACAACAGATTTGAAGGCAATATCCCTCCCTCCATAGGCCTTCTTACATCACTGGAGATCTTGAACTTGGCCAACAACAGCTTCTCCGGAGGAATCCCTCGCGAGCTAAGCCTCTTGTCGAATCTGAAGTACATGAACCTGCAAGGGAACGGGCTAGGAGGCGAAATCCCAGTTGAATTCGATGGGTTAGCTCAGCTGCAGATTCTAGATTTATCTAGAAACAATCTCTCAGGCAGCACAAACACTAATCTGAGGAATCTTGAAGAATTAGTCCTGTCCGGGAACTCGTTCACCACCATATCTGCAAATATCTGCACCAAAAGCTCAAGTCTCCGCCAGCTTTTTTTGGCTGACAATGACATCTCCGGTGAATTCCCAGTCGTAATACTGAACTGCTCATCACTCAACCAACTAGACCTCTCCGGAAACAGCATAAACGGACCCCTGCCACGTGGCATCGACAGACTACAGAGCCTCACCGATCTCCTCCTCAACAACAACAGCTTCACTGGAACCATCCCTCCTCAGATAGGCAACATGAGCAGCCTAAATACTCTATTTCTCTTTGGCAACATGATCACGGGCCAAATCCCACCGGAAATCGGAAAGCTGCAGCAGCTCACATATCTATACCTCTATGATAATCAAATGTCTGGCGCCATCCCAATAGAGCTCACAAACTGCTCGAAATTATCGGATATAGATTTCTTCGGCAACCATTTCTCAGGCTCGATTCCTCCCACGATAGGCAAGCTCAAGAACCTCGTGAATCTTCTGCTCAGGCAGAACGATCTAACCGGGACAATCCCTTCCAGTATAGGCCATTGCAGAAAGCTTCAACGCTTGGTTCTTGCTGATAACAAGCTGTCAGGCCCGGTCCCACCGACGTTTGGGTTCCTTTCTGAGCTGCTTCTCATCACTCTCTACAACAATTCATTATCTGGGCCGATCCCAGATTCTCTCTTCCACCTAAAGAACCTCAGCATTGTCAACTTCTCACACAATAGGCTCACTGGCGCCATTTCCCCTCTAACCGGTTCTAATTCTTTAACCAAACTAGACTTAACCAATAACAGTTTCTCAAGCAGCATTCCATCGAGATTAGCTCTCTCCACAAATCTCAACCGTCTCCGCCTCGCGCATAATTCTCTCACCGGCAGCATTCCTCCTCAGTTCAGCCAGCTCCAGCAGCTCCAGCTTCTTGATTTATCCTTCAATAACCTCACCGGCGAGCTTCGTACTGATCTTTCAAGTTTAACAAATCTCGAGCACCTCCTCCTAAGCAACAACCAGTTGTCTGGGCCGATTCCGGCATGGCTAGGGAGCATGACTGAGTTAGGTGAGCTAGACATTTCGTCGAACACCTTCAGTGGCCATATACCACCAGAAATTGGGAACTGTTCGAAACTGCTCAAGCTTTCTCTCCGGAGCAACATGCTCTCCGGTCCCATCCCACCAGAAATCGGGAATCTCAACCTCTTGAACGTCTTGAATCTTCAAGGCAACAATCTCTCTGGGAAAATCCCCACCGCAATCCAGCAATGCAGGAAGCTGTACGAGCTTAGGTTATCGGAAAATAGCCTCTCCGGCGAAATACCGCAAGAGTTAGGCACACTCGGGGAGCTCCAAGTAATGCTGGACCTCAGCCTCAATCATCTCTCCGGAAAAATCCCTTCTTCGTTAGGTAATTTGATGAAGCTGGAGCGGTTGAACCTCTCCTTCAACCAAATCGAAGGCGAAATCCCACCTTCACTAGGAAAACTATCCAGTCTCCACAGAGTGAACCTCTCGAGCAATCACCTCCACGGCGAGCTCCCCTCGAGTTTTTCCGGATTCCCACTGACTTCATTCCTCGGCAACGGCGATCTATGCGGCCCACCACTGGCTTCCTGCTCAGATCAATCGTCCATGAGGGAGAGGAAATGGATGTCGGAAGCGCAGGTTGCAGGAGTGGTGGTGGCGATTGTGTTCACCTCCACTCTAATTTGCCTCTTCTTAATATACATCATGCTAAGGATATGGTGGAACTGGCGCAAGGTGGCGATTTCCTGCTCCGAGAAGGGGGGTTTCGAGCAGAAGGGAGAGAAAGAAGAATTGGATTGGGTTTATGGAATCGGAGAGGAGATGAACAATAAGAGCAGCGATCACCAATTCTGGAACTCGAATTCAATGGCGTTGGTTCCTTCGCCGCAATCGAAGAAGATTTCTGAGACGACGCGCATTTTTCAGTTCAAGTGACCTGAGAAACAAATTTTAGAGCTTTATTTTGCTTCTTCTTCTTTCTTTTTTTTTTCTTGAAGATATTATCTTGATTTTCAGTTTTCTTGTTACGTTTGCAAAGACTCAAATTCTTTCCAAGATTTAGGTTTTCTTAGCTTTCTTTTTCTTGTTGTGTTTGCAAAGATTCAAATTTTTTTCCCAAAGATTTCGGTTTTTTCTGAATTGTAATTATTCTTTGTAATGTGGAGCATGCATGTGTGATGAAAGAGGTAGTGAAATCTGATAATATACGTAGATCTTTCATATATTTTATTGCATTTTTATGTGATAGTAAAAATGTTGGTGGTGCTTCTATTTTCCTTGCAGGCTTTCTTTATTTTCGTCCTTCACTAGTTTGTGTAGACCGGCGATTACGAAAATAGTTAAAAGTAATATAAATAATTTTGATTATAATTATTTAAGACACACAATTATATACTTCTTGTATAACGGTTCATATAAATTCAAGTTAATAAAGAGTAACATTGTTTCACATTTTTAGTGGAGCACGATGGTTACAACTAAATATAAATAATTTATTATGCACCAAATATAAACATGCAAGAAAAATAATATAATTGATTTATTAGGTTTCATGCTAATTAATTTATCATATTTAAATCTAACATCAAGTTAATAGATTAATCCAAATATATGGTTAATGTATTTTCTCATTTTAATTTCATGTAAGAATATTTTTTATAGAATAAGAACATATGTGGTACATTACGGTCTGTTTGATTTGTAAAATATATATAATAGATAAAATTGATAACATATTTTATTTATAAATTCTTTCTTTTCGATTAACAATTCATCATTTTTTAAATCATTTTTAATAATTTCGCCATTTTTTCCAGTATTCCAATTAGTGATAAATTTAAATGTATTTACATGCAAAAAAGAGTGAGATGACATATAAACTATTTTACGTTTAAAACGGACAATTCAAATTTATGGAATTAAAATATCAAGATTAACGACGATTTTACAATCAGACAATGAACATATTTTTTCTTAAAGCAATTCATATATATTTGGTTTCGACAAAAACAAATAAAGAATAAAAATAGAAAAAAACAATCATTTATACAAAATTGAAAACTTAATATTTAGTGAAAACATGTAACCTATAATTTGGGTAATAAAAATATTACTCTACATGTCCCTTTAAAAGTGTGTCATGTTTTCTTATTGGACCGTCAATTACATTCTCAAATAGAAAAAAATTATTTTTAACAATTAAGTCACAGTTTTTTATAGTTTTAGTTGATAAAGAGAATATAAATATTATTTAAACAAATATATTATTATAAAAACTATAGTGCTGCTAATGAGAAAATGAAACTATATTATATTTGTTGTATAATTCTCATACAAGATTATTTTAAATTATTTAAAAAATAATATTAATTTAATTTACTTCATAAAATTTTCAAATGAATAATATAATTATAATAAAAATAATCACTAATGATATAAGAACAAATGTAATAATCACATATATATTATATAAATCTTGTATATGTACAAATACATTAATTATATATATATATATATATATATATATATTATGGTGTAAGAAATTATTATAATCGACTATTATTGATTTCTTTACAATTATCGATTATGATCCAATTACAATTCGATTCCAACGATTTTGATTTCTTTAAAATCCGCTATGCATATATTATTGATTATAGATTAATCATTAATGGATAAATTCTTTCTCATGAACCTAATTATATATATATAGTTATTTCGATATTTAAAATAATAGTAACTTGTTCATATGAAATTATTTTTTTATATCATATATCTAATTATAATTTTCATCACAATATTTAATTTATGATGTATATTGTACATGTTTTTACATACAAATAAATTAAAAATTAAAAAGTATAGTTATACCAAAAAATTGAATAGTTACTTTTATTACTTTCATTTGCCAAATAATTGGAATATTACTTTTATTTGCCAATTATTTGGAAGTTTTAATCATTATTTATTAGTAACTTAAATCATTTAATTTACATTTATGTAATGAGACATTAATTTGCATATAATTACATAATTGCCATTGAAATTGAAGTTCAATTGAAAACCTTGTTTTAATATATTTTGCCAAATAATTGGAATATTACTTTTATTTGCCAATTATTTGGAAGCTTTAATTATTATTTATTAGTAACTTAAATCATTTAATTTATATTTATGTAATGAGACATTAATTTGCATATAATTACATAATTTGCATATATATATATATATAGTATAGATCATATAGAAAGTGATTTTAAAATAGAAAATAGGAAGTAATCACAACCTTTAATTTTACATGATTGGCGGTTAGGATTTAAAGTGAAATCCGAATTTTTCATATAATAAAATATACCATAAATATGATCTTAAGGATAATATAGTAATTTGACGATGATAGAGAAAATTATATAGTATTAATCGGCAGTTATTTATGGGGAGAGAGAAAATTATGTTAATAATTTATGGCTATAGTTACCTATTTTTATGGTATAAATTTTATTGTTGATATAATTATAGTAAATATCGGTTACCATAAATTATTAGATTAGAGATTTAATTCTATGAAATTAAATGCATTATTGTTCTTGTTTTATGAATTACGAGTATATACATTTGTGAACTGTTATATTCGATATTATGCATTATCAGTAACATCTTAAATGCATTATATTATGAATTGTTAAATCAAAACAGTTCTCTGTATTTAAATGCATTGTATTTAAATGTTAAAATGCATTGTATTTAACTGTTAAATGCATTGTGAAAATGTAATTAAGTTACACTTATATTTAAATGTAATTAGTGGTTGCATGATATGCTATTTTTCAGGAACTCAATTATTTCATTCCATAACCGTTGCACAGCCTTAATTATTGTATATTTAGTTTCCATAATTAAGAGATTTAAGAATTTAAGCGGAGAATTTATTCTGGGGACGTGATGTGTGATTTTTATTGAGGTTTAAACAAAATTAAAGTCGATCTTCTGTATTTATCGTGTTGCAGTTGATGAACATGATCGAAGAACAATGCATTTTACAGTTTCATACAATGCATAAACAATTGTATAACAATGCAACAAAATTATCAAGTATATATAATGATGACCATAACAATACATTTTACAGTTTCATACACTTCATAAACAATAGTATAACAATGCAACATAATTAACCAGTATATATAACGATGACCATAAATGCATTTTACAGTTTCATACACTGCATAAACAATAGTATAACAATGCATCGTATCTTGAATGCCTATTGACGGAGAAAGTCATCATCGTCGTCTGCTGTAGCATTTCGTCGGCCTTTTCTCTTCTCAACCGCGCGATGCATAGTTGGAGGGTGGAGCTGGAGATTTTTTTGAAAAAAGTGAGATATCAATCGTAGATATCAATCTTCTAACCATCAGTCGTAGATATCAATCTTCTTCTCGCCCCATGTTCTTGAATCGTTTCTTGAAAATCTTCATCGTCGTCGTTCACAGGCATTCGTCATCCATTCTTCTTACTTCCGCCGCGCTGCATTGATGGGAGTTGGAGGTTGTAGTGTTTTTTCGAAAAAATGAAGAGATTGTGTTGTTTGCGTGTGGAAGGAAACTACCTTTTGCAGTTGCTAGATTATAGGTGGAGATAGAACATTTCCTTAATTATTTGAAACCGCCATGTTTAAAATTACTAAAATATCCTTCGTGCATCGTTCAAAGCGATGGAATGCACCGCCTTTTTAAGTAGATCAGATTTAATCATATCCGTCCGATCATCCAAATCAATGGCTGAGATCATTTCCTATTTCCTACTTTAATTTCACTTTATACCTGAACCACTCCCTATATATATATATATATATATATATATAGATTGGTAATTAGTAAATTTGAAATCTTACATTATTAGTGTGTCACTAAAATAATGGTATGAAACAAAAACGCTAACCCACCCGCGGTGAACACATATGCCGTATGTAGAGCTGTTAAAATTGGTTCGAAAAGGTTTGGCCCGACGGGTTTACCCAGCCCACCCTTAAATAGGGCTGGATTGGGCTCAAAATATTGAAGCCCAAAAAATTTCGGGCCAAACTAGCCCGGCCCATTGACCCGGTGGGTATGTGGGCTTTGGGCAAAAACAATCCAGTGGGCCTCGGGCCAATTTGGTTCGCTATACTTTTATTATTATTTTAATTTTTTTTACAATATTTAGTATAATTGCTCTCATAATGATTATATTTTTAATATTTTATAATTTAATTAACAATTATTTATGATAATAGTTTTATACCATAAAAATATTTGATTTTATTACAAAATTATTTTTGTGCTCTAATTAATACTAAAACAAAATAACAAAACTACCTTAAATATAATAATATATTAGATTTATATCTCGTTGCCATCTTTTATTTATTTTATAATTTAAAAAATATAATTGATCCACATTATATTTTAAATTTATAAAAATAAAATTTTAATTCATGGATCGATTTGGCCCGTTGGCCCGATGACCCATAATGAGCGGATATGGACTTGGATTTCAACAACCCGCACTAATTTCAGGTCAGCCCGACCAGGCCCGTAACATGACACTAGCCCTATGGGCTGGCCCGACCCGATCACTTTAACAGCTCTAGCCGTATGTAAATATTAAATTTTTAATAAAATTTTTATTCATTATCACTTTAAGACTACAATTTATTCATTATATTAAACAATATCATATCAATCGTGGACACGTTAAGATATACCCACCGCAGACGGTAAAACAATCCTTTGGTACGAAAATATACTATAGTTTGAAGTTATTTTGTTATTTCTCCAAGATAAAATTATGTTAAGAAATGGAAATGACATAAAACACATTTAATAAAGTCGAAAATTATCTGACAAAATTCAAACCATAAAGTTGGTGAAAATGAGGGGAGCTATTTACAACACATCTTAAATGAGAAACCAAAAAGTAAACAAATAAATTGAGCAAAATAATATAACTAAAGAACACTGAAATGTTTCCAAGAAAAAGAGGCAAATATATTAGCAAAACGATCAGATTTGTCTGGGTTCAATATTTTCAATTTTCATCTTGTCACAGAGTTTTATTTCTACCCGCATGAGAGCGTACTCACGCTGCCTCTTTTTAATCTCTTCCCTCAGATGTGTAATCTGCATAGTTAAAAAAAATATTTTACATCAAATTTGAAGTAAAAAAAAGATAATGGAATAGTTTAAATTTAAATCTATCTAGACCCAGTAGTTTCATAGTTTGTTCATGTCTACACATCATAATAATATCAAGAAACTTGGTATCACAATTCAATTTCAAATAATCAATGAAGAGAAAAGGTTGATCAGATATTTGTAACATCGAAACATTGTTACCTTGAGATTGAGCTCTCTGTCAGTTTCCTCATATTCCTTCACCCTGAAACAGAAACAGACGCACAAATGTGTAACTGTATGTATATACATATCTGAACGAGCAGATTTGAAGCTGCATTGACAGTTTTTGTAGTTAGATCTATGACGCGAGACTTACTGAGCGTGGAGCTTTTGATTTTCTCGAACTATGTTAGCAGCTTCTTCATCTTGCAACTGTCTGGCAGGATGTGTGGAATGCTGAGCGAAGGAAATAACAATTAGCATCAAGTTTTACAAGTTGTAGTAGCATAAACAAGAAGATTAATAGAATGTGCAGTAGCGAGCATGACCAAATATTTATCGTCTACATAGGTTCTAGTTGTTTCCCAACAAGTGAGAAACTTGAATAGATGATAGGGAGATAAATTAATGATCACAAATCAGAAAAGCACCTGTAGTATATCTCCAAGACGACCACCTGTAGTACATTTCGACCCGAATCCTCCTATCCTTTCGGACCCCATAACTTTCTCGTGTCTTTTCCTTTTGAGAGTTGCTCCTGCACAATTCCAGTGCAGACAGAGCTTTAAAATAATTTGTTACCTTCACGGTTATACTTCAATAGAGATAAGAGGAAGGCAGAAGGCTCAGACATTAGCATATTCTGAATTCGTACCCTCTGTGTTTTGATGGAAGGATGGTAAAGAGGTTTCAGATTCTTCTCGTTTGACTCCAGTTGTCAATGATGCTTTTACACCGGAAGGACCCAAGTTAGTCAACACCACAGGTTGATATATACCAGGTCTACGATCTGAGTTAGAATTAGGAGCGACTTGATGTGCCATTGGTCTAGGGACTTTCTTAATTTGATAGCCAAGGAGTCCACAATGACAATCCCTGCAAAAGCAGAATATCATATTCATATCAGAGTTGACATGAGCCACAAGGACATAATAGTCATTGTAGTTTATTAAAGCCTGTAAATTTAGTGCGGATGCAAAATAAGCTCAAACCCCTTGAATTGGGCCAACACTTAACTTCTGTATATTTTAAGCAAAAAAAAAGTAACTAACCAGTACTCTAGTGTCATATCTTTCAGGCGATTTTCAAGCTTTTGGAAAACGGGAGTTTTCTCGAAGTCTTGTTTGTTGTGAGTAGGCTCAATAAAGTTTGCCTCCAGAACCCCTGCCATCAAATAGGGAGTTGTGCACCATCAAGTTTATGCAATTCAGGACAAACAGGACAAAAGTACAAACACATGGCTATACAAAGCTCTTACCGACAACTCCTCTACCTCTGCTGTCAGAATAGGATACAACATGCCAATATGGCTGCAGTGAAGAGAGACGAAATGAATTAACAATGTGAGTTGGTAAAAAATAATATTATTTCATTATCATACCCTTATCGTTATTTTCTTTTTATTTAGTTGGTGGGACTGGGACCTACACAATATTTGGTTTAGTGAGAGTCTTAACCAGATCATTGTTATCATCATAAACAAAATTATATTTCTCATCAAAAGTACCGAAGTGTATATGCACAATAATCTGATGCTAAAAACCGATTCTCATGGAATAGAACTATGGAAACAAGTATAATTTCTTTTTCGTGAAGACAAAAGTACTATAGGATCTAGCTTGAATAACGTCTTAACCACATTAAGCAAAAAATGAACTAGTACATACATTTATGTAGTGATGTAGGATTTTTTTAGTAAGTGAAACATCATCAACCGCATAATAACAAGCTGGAAAGTGATCTGACCAGCAGCAACCAGTATTAGAGATTTTGTTGGACATGTAAAAAGGAAAATGATTTCTAGTGAGAAGTTTGGTGGATGCAGAATTGATTGTTGGCAAAAAGCTATAATGCTTGAGAGGTTAAAAACAGAATGAGTTATTAACTTATTACACTTCACATAACAGATATCACAAACTCAGTATTGTTATCATCTAAAATGGTTGATTTTTTTCAGGAATACCCCAGACTGTACATGCTTGAATTCATATTAGATTGTATTTTTGGCAGCATCAATAATTAGAGATTGATGAATTTCAGTAAAGGCAGTCACCACTCACTAGTATGAGTCTATTCTTATGGTAGACATTGAAACCATGAATATTGACTGCTGGAGCTTCCTTCACAAAGCCAATTGATGTAATCACTGACTCCTGCAATCAGTAAAGCAAGGGTGATGTTATCTCCATAATCCAACCCGATCGCAAGCTAAAGTAACCAGAGAAAGATGATTATCATGTTAAAAGGCTGACGCAAAACCATTTCTTGTTTACTCTAGTAATCTGACCCTGCATACTTGCTCAACTTTTGGTTGAGTATGTATGTGCATCTAGTATCTCCGTTTACAAGAATGCATAATATATGCACAACTGAGAACTAATTTATGTACCACAATAAAGTTTGCACAAATAAAACCATACCTTAATATTTTGAGGTCTGTATACTATGAATTCAGGAAATTTGAGATCCTTTGCTATGTTATGATACTCAACAATTTGTCCACGCAATACTATGAAAAAGTTCTCAGGATATCGCAAGTATAAAATAGATAAATATGCCTGCAAGGAAAAGGCAGGTATCAACAAGTATATATTCTCTCCGTCCCGCTAAAAGCGGCTTTTTTCCTTTTTGGGTTGTCCCACTAATATTAACATTTTAAAAAATGGCAAAAAACTGATTTCTTTAAAATGTGTGGACCCTATCACCTTTTCATCTTTTACATTGCTCCTTATTTTACGTGCAAAAAAAAAAAAAACAAGCCGCTTTTAGCGGGACGGGGTGAGTAAATATTAATGCAAATGCTTGAATACACAGCACAAAAACTTACACGAAGTGAATACTTTAGACGATTAGCAAGATGCCCTTCGCTTGCTTTCAGCTTAGAGGAAATTCTGGCGTTATCATTCTTGTTGGAACAGAGATAAATATCCTGATATGTTAAACTCAAATGAGGATGACATGAAAAGGAACTAATTCACAGCAACAAACCCTATCACAATTTTCTTCGGTAAATCCTATCACAAAATGTAGCAGTCAGGACAAACCTCCGAGTCTGATTCAAAATCAAGCTCCAATTTTCCATCATCATTATGCCACAAATTGTAGACTATTATCTTGGTACCCTGAGGACCGATATCATCACACTGCAAGATAGAAATAAAAGGAGATTTCAAAGGTTTAACATAAAAGGCGGTTTTGCATTAAACTCCCTGACTATTCTACATACTTGCTTCAGAAGTTCATCTTCTGTTGTAAATGGAGACCACTCTAACAGGATAGAAAGATTATTATTTAGATGTTGTTCATCATATAATGTATTCCATGTGCTAGTATGTGAATCGAATTCATAATCAACCTGCATTGCAAAGAGAAGCTCATCTTTAAAGCATGTTTAGCACATATTAAATATGAAAAATAAGCACCTTTAAGAAAAAAGACTAAAATCTTAGACTGAAAGAAGAATGTTTCAAAAAAAGAGAAAAAAACATTTTGTTGGGAGTTAAAAGGTAATTAATACAGCAAAAAAATTACCATAGGGTCTCCAAGCAGAACATCCCATCAAAACTATACGTGTTATAATCAGGTAATCACATAAATGACATGACACATGCTTAAGATCTAACTAAACATTTATATCATATAACAACGTGAGACCAGAATTTAACACTCACCATTGGAACAACTATTCTATCCTGGCCTGTTTGCATTAAAAATGTATAAGATAGCAGACCTACACTTTGTGTCAATTTCCTGGTAGAGAAAAGAAAAGTAATGAACAAATGATATAGTCAAAATTAGCAAATAAATGCAAGCACGTGTATGCAAGGAGACAGCATATTCAAGCTTATCCAGATAATTTCCTGCTTAACAATTTGAAGATTGAAAATTAAACAAACTTAAATAAATAAGTGCACATAATTATTACCATATCAAAGAAATAGAAATTAATGAGGATCAAAAGGAATTTCAAGAAGAATTGTGGGATAGGGTAGGGTTAAACTAATGATGGTAGAGTGAGTGAAAACAGGGATCAAAACAATTTTCTTTTATCTGATTTAACTTACTAGTAGAAACTATTGCATTTATAGTTTATACCAATGTTTTAAAAAACGTTTTCTGCCTCGAGGCGTTTTTCCGTCGCCCCACGAGGCGTAAGTTTCGAGGCGATGTGAGGCGTAACTTCGAGGCGTAAATTATAAATTTCACATATAAATTATGAGCAAACATATAAAACATAACAATTTCATAAAAACACATTAATAATATAATCCAAACTACTTAAAACAACCCCTTCTGAACCTAGTAGTAGCCATAAGGTCTTGTTAGAGCACAAGAAATGTATGTATATACAAATCCACATAGAGGTGCACCTGAAGGATTTTGAAAAATAAACAGACAAATGAGGGGTAGCCATATAGAGATAGCAATAAGTCTAAAAAGGAGAAAGCAAACAAACCTGTCCAGCATGGAGCGGCTGAAGACAATAACATCAGCCCCCAGTCTCATAGAACTGGTCTTAAACCCATTCCCATCTGAAAACCTTTTAAGTCAACATTACTTTCATAATAAAAAAAAAAAGAAACCAGAAAATTTCATACTCACATTGCCCAATTGCAGTTTTTGAATTCTTATCCGAAAACCCAAAACTAATGCAGCGCCGCATTGCTTCAGGGTTCATTCCACCACCATCATCTAATAGTAGAGAAACAAAATTATGATTATGCATCACTCAGTTTATCAAGAACAGGATGTGAACAATCTTAAACCAGTGTTAAACTATTAGAAAATATAGCATTTGAGATATTAAGTACCTTGAATCAATAATGCTGTAGTTCCATCCCTGGGATTTAAGGTCTTATCCACAACGACTCGGGTGGCCCCATTTTGTATCTATCCATAAATCAGACATGGAATACAAAATCATTATAAATTAAGATAATGGTAGACTTGGTAGTAAACATAACAACCAATAATGTAGCTTGCAACCAACAAATACAATGCAGCATACAGGTCATTGGTTCCCAACCTAAACAAAAAGATGAAAATGTAAAGAAAAACAAGTTAAAGCATTAATGATCTGTAAAAATTTACCTCATCAATGGAGTTATCAAGCAATTCTGCCACAGCTGTTAACATGAGACAAGCGTAAGACTAAGAGAAGATTATGGATGCCAATTTACCCTCTGATACCCTTAGGTATCCGACCCTAATAGGTGTGGGTTTGAAAGACATTTGATATCCATGGGTAGCTTCGTGGTAGAATTTAGTATCCCCGCGAAACTCATATACCCGTGAAATACCCACGAAATATCCATGAAATACCCGTTAAAACTCATCTACCACCTAATATTAACTATATTTTTTGATTTTTTTTATATAAAATGTTATCTGATTCTCACATAAAATCATATTTAATCTATCTTAATTATTAAATTATATGTTTACGGGAGATGGATACCCGCAAGTGGTGGGTTTAGGGCACCCAACGGGTGGTGGGTGGCAAGTTCGTGAGTACCCGTCGGGTGGAGGATATCCACAGGTAGTGGGTTTAAGTGATTTTAATATCCACAAGTAACTTCGTGGATATAATTTAATATTCATTTAATTCGCGAATATGGTTATGAATAGCTAATATCCGTACCCATGATGCCCGATTGTCATCCTAGAGAAGATGTTCAATATGATATCAATACGTAAAGTATAAATCAATGATGCATACCACCAAAGGCCCACTTATGAGAAGTAGCATTGGAGTGAAGAAATTTGGGGTGAATATGAAGATAGCCTGTGCGATCTGCCAATCAAAAGAGTCCTTCATTACCAAGTAAATGTCAAATAAAGTGTCAAAGACTACATTAACCTTAATGCAATTCATGGAACAACTATAACCAATCAGTATGCAAATACTTATATAAGTTTTAAACCCTTCCGGGTGCTGAACTTGACATTTAGTGAAGTTGAGATCAATGTAGATTATCAGATGGAAAAGTACTTTGATATGTTGACTTAGAAATAAGTGTGTCATCATAGTTTCCAGCCCTCCAAAACTGCCTACAAAGGGGGGCTGGAGAAATTGATGATGTAGAGCAAAAGGTTGAATCATCAATTTGTGAGCACACCGGGTCGGATACACTATTTGGAGCATTTAAAAGGGTCCATCTTCTATTATTTTCAGTTTCAGCCCCTCTAACATGTGAATTGGATTCTTTGCGACAAATATCTTGCTCCAATTTAACAGCTTTTATGCCAAGCTCTCCAAGACCGTGGTTGCCATTTAAGTTCATGGAACTCATCTTATGGACTGGAAAAATGAAACAAAAGCCAATCAGTTACCCAAATATACCAAGAGAAAGGTATTGGATTTACCAACGGGAAAAGCCGTAAGTGGCAAAGCAGGACTTAAGTAATAGAGGATATCATGAAATCAGATGACACAATTTAACAAAAATGAAGGGCCGGACTAACTTGAAATTATGAAACAGAACAGTTGGCAGTAGACATTTCTACACGCTGCTCGAAAAGCGGAACACGTAGTGAGCAGAAACAACCTTTAAACCATGTAAAAGTGTTTGGATATCACTACATCTTTTATTGTTATGGAGATGAAAATGAATTGCTATATCCATTTCCAATATTTTTTAATAAAATATTTGGGAGGAAGCCAGTGTAGAACAGAAATGTATATCAATAGTTCTCATAAATAACGGTGTTGTGTACTTCACAAAACGAGTTTGAAATTCTTATAAACCATTTGTAGAATGGGATTAACGTCTTTCCACACAACTGCACTGACAAGAGCACTCTGCTTTCTGCCATGAGCATCAATGCGGGGAAAGTGGAAAGTGTGAGAGCAGTCCGCCATGCAGATTGTCATTCAATTAAAAAACTCAAACAAAGCAAACTGATTCTTAACAATTCGGTTTGGTTTAGATATTTCAATTCAACAAATATATATATGCAGTTGTTTTTGGTTAAACTCACCCCTTAAAGCTAACTAAAGCCTAAAAAATCGTCAGACTAAGAGCATCCGTCTCTTCTTTGACTGTTAAACATCTCTAGGTAGAACCGTAGAAGCTACAAATAATCAAAAAACAAGTAATTTCAAAACCATAACCCAGCTCGATGCTAACAATACCCCACGATATTTTCTGTTTAAGCAGCAGTGGACATAATCAACACTCAATAGCCATAATACCTCGAAAGGCGCTGCTTAAGTAAACAGATGGATTGAATTCGGAGATAATGCAGAAACTTTCTCGTGATTTCCCCACCTACAACTGGGGTTTGAGGCTCCAGTGACTAGGAAACACCCCCAAAATTAGTTCCTGCCATCAAATCTTCTACGAAAATTTTTCTATAGGTTTCTCGCGGAATCGAAAAAAGCTTCGAGCTGATTAAAGAGTCCTCTACCGCCAGATTATTGACTTATTTGAAATTTTCGCACTGTTTTGTGATTGGAAGATTTTGAAGAAGATACCAGAAACAGTAAAAATCTATCGTGGCCATTAAATTTCCCAGAACTGTACTCTGCATCTACCTGAAACCAGATGCATGTAGATGGGCCGAAAACAATTAAGCCCAGCCCAACCCGATACAATCCAAGCCCGATTTGTATGGACCGGCCCAATATCGAACCGATAATATTATTGGCTGTGATTTAGATTTAGATTAAGAGTTTATAAGTCTTTCAAAGTGTTAACAAATTAAAATCCGAAAGCTTATAAGTTGTAAAAATAAGTTTTTAGAACTTTAAGCTATTAAAAAAATAAATAGCTTCATCTCAACTTATTTAGCTCTTGTAATAATTTATAATCTTCTAAATAGGCTCCTCCAGCCCAAGACCAGGCCCAATCTTTACATTTAAAATTTTAATTTTAATTATAATAATCATCAACAAAATATAAATATGAAAATATTTTAAAAATAAATAGATTGATTAAATTGAAAAATATGTTTAGTTTGTTGTGTGATAAGATGGATTGATAAAATTAATCCAAAATAATTCAATAATATTTATTTTGATAGATAAATAATGGATTACTTGATTTTGAGGCAACAATGGAATAAACTTCAAGTTAAATGCCAATCGTAATTAGTATTAGTAATTGAGATTATAAGAAACCCATTAATTAATTTAAAATCTTAAATCAAAACCGATTATACTCAACGAATAAAGTGAAGGAGCTGAAGATGAAATCGTGAAAATATCCACGGCCGGATTTCAGATCATTGAGCTGAATTCGAGGGTCAATTTTGGTGTGGCTCTCTCTTCTACCGATTGAAAGATATCTTAATTTTCGGAGGAAAGGAATGGAGTCTCGGCGGCAGGTATTCTCGGTGGACCTACTGGAGAGGCACGCCGCCAAGGGGCGTGGAGTGATTACGTGTATGGCCGCTGGTAATGACGTCATCGTGATCGGAACCAGCAAGGGTTGGGTCATTCGCCACGATTTCGGCGCTGGCGATTCATTCGGTGGGTTCTTCTACTCAAATTTTTTGTTTAATTAGAGCTGCATAGCCTGCATTGCTTGTTTGATATATCTAGAACGAATTGTTATCAGTTGCTTCTGATGAAAGTAGTAAAGATCGTTTTTTTGCAGCTACTATTTAGTTTATATACATGGGAATCGAGTTGCTTATATGTGTTTTCTGTAAGTATATTAATGCCAAGTGTTTAGGAATTGTATGATTGTCTGAGATCACTAGTGACTTGGCTGAAGTTTTAAATATCTACGTCCACAGTTGTATTTTATTTTAATCTTGAGGTGGGATGGGATTTGAACCCCTGGCTTCCTCTTTAATAAAAGGAGATGACTAGGTATCAGCTCTTCTTCCAATATTTGGTTGAAGTTTTGAATTCTCAACACACAAAAGTGAGGTTTTTTTATCAAAACTTTTACTTTTACCTACATAGGAAGGTTGTTTCGTAAACTGCGGAATAGCCATAATTTGATCATCCATGGATATAAGCAGCGTCATGTCAACCTATGGGTTTGTGTGTGTGTGTTTATGAGCTATTAGGATTTGGTCAGGAGGGAAAGATTACTGAACATTGATATTGAGGTTTGTTTAGCTGAATTCTTCTAGGACATAAGAAATTGTTTACCATCAACAGTGAATTTATTCATATTTGTTTATGGTATTTTCCGTAGTTTAATTTTGATTAGGCAACAGAATTTTTGAAATATTTGTTATTTATTGATGTTTGGAACCTTTTGATAGATATTGATCTGTCTGTTGGAAGAACTGGTGAGCAGTCGGTCCATAGGGTTTTTGTTGATCCTGGAGGTAGTCATTGTATTGCTACTGTAGTTGGCGGTGGAACTTCTGATACATTTTACACACATGCAAAGTGGGCGAAGCCTCGTATTTTGAGTAGATTGAAGGGCCTTATTGTGAATACAGTTGCCTGGAATAAGCAGCATATCACTGAAGGTAAAAATTTGGCAGATATCTTTTTAGCTTGGTATGTTGTCTTTCTGGATATTGACATAGGTCATGTGTGTCTTGACCCCTTGTGCAGCTTACACAAGAGAAATCATTCTCGGTACAGAAAATGGCCAACTTTACGAAGTCTCTGTTGAGGAGAAAGAAAAGAAGGAAAAGTACATCAAATTTTTATTTGAACTCAATGAACTTCCTGAAGCTTACATGGGATTGCAGGTTCTAAACCTCGATTTATTACCCCCTCCTTTTTTGTGCAGATATTTTTTATACTGTCCTTAGTTAACATATCAAGATATGGATATGTCCTTGTATCTGAAATTGATAGAAAATATAACCATGGAATGTTGTGCTTTAGTATGTCTTTACATTATCTTAGGCCTCTACCATTGAACGTTAAACTTTTCTAATATTTCTTATGAAGAAAACTCGGTTTCTTGGCTTGTTTTTTCAACTCTTCTTCTCTTTCATAGCTTGTAATATTAAAGAACCAATTGTCACTGAATATATTTATTTATTACATTAATGCTAGAATATTTAGATTGATAATACCAGTTGGAAGTTGGAACACCAGGTTCTGAGCAGTCCACTCTGATTATTTTCTGCTTTGGATTTTAAATTGTTTGTTTCTGCCTTTCCTTTTATTTTTTTGCTTCTCATTGTACAATCTGCCCTTGCTTTTGGTACTGTCGCTCATGAGATCAGAATATTTTGTTTTGTTTAATCTACTCAAGTTTCTACTTGGGACTTCTGTTGCTCTCACTCTCTAATCCTTTTTTGATCTTTTTTTTGTCTTTTATTTCTCCAGATGGAAACAACTGGCCTAAATACTGGAATTAGATATTATGTGATGGCTGTTACTCCCACTCGGCTTTATTCCTTCACAGGAATCGGTACATTAGAAGTAAGTTTGAACCGACTTTCTTGCTTAAATTAATAGAGCTTCCACCATTCTGCATTTGAGGTGTTAACCTATGCCATAGCTCACAACTACTATCCTTTACATCCTTGTGCAGTCTGTTTTTGCTAGCTATGCAGATCGTGCAGTTCATTTCATGGAACTTCCTGGTGAGATCCCAAACAGGCAAGTGCATGGAGCCTGAATTTTATTGCTGACATTGTGTGAAAAAAAGGACAAATGGTTTCCAGTAAATTCATCTAAAATTTTCAAATTCAAAATGATATAGTGATATACATATAAAGGAAACAAAATAAATATTTCTTAGAAGATGATCAAATTATTTTTTCAAGGGTATTGAAAGTGAAGATTCTATCAATTTATTATTTGGACTCGAGTTTCTTGTTATTATGTAGGTTAAAAGCCACAATCTTGCTCTTTTTCCCGTGCAAGTTTTGGCTATGTCCTGAAGACAAAAGCCATAAGTTATTATAAGTCCTACTTTATTTGTTTAATTTCAGTTTTTTGGTGATTACAAGTTATAAAAAAAAAATATTTAATTTGTTTCATAAGTTAATTCTGAATCTCTGATTAACATGTACATCGAGAGTATATTTTCTAAGAAGTGAGTGGTGAATTTAAAGTTCCCTTCGTGCAGTGAGCTGCATTTTTTCATTAAGCAGAGAAGAGCAACACATTTTGCTTGGCTGTCTGGAGCAGGAATCTATCATGGTGACCTTAATTTTGGAGCAAGTCATAGGTACACAAGTTATAGTTCCAGACCTCAATTTGTTTTCCTTGAAGTGTTTAGATAGCAACCTTTGGTTATTCCTATGCCCTATTACTAATACTCTGGGAGATTGATTTTAGTTCACCAAATGGGGATCAGAACTTTGTGGAGAACAAAGCTCTCTTTGATTACTCTAAAATTGGTGAAGGCGTGATGGTTAAACCTAGTTCGATGGCAGTGTCAGAATTCCATTTCCTTCTTCTGGTTGGGAACAAGGTTAAGGTGCGTTTTTAGTACATCATATTGATGTTATTGGAACTAGGTTAAGGTGCAGGATTGTGAGAGTATAACTAGACCAGAGAATGACTGAACACTCTCTGAGACCATGTCAAATAAAATAATAGTGAACATATGGAGGAAAGTAGTTTGGTATATTATTCATGGGAGATAAACTAGCATACAAGGCACCTCCATACACTATACTAAAAATATATATTCGATAACGTATGTAACACGAACATCTTAGTACCTTTGATGTAATTTACATTGGTTCTTTTTTTGCCCCCGAAATATAAATACAAAACTTATTTTCTTGGCCCTATGCTCATTTATACTTTCCTAAAATATTCTTCGTTAATTTGTTTCACTTTTTTATTCTATTGCATACTTTTCTGCCCAGATTGACTTACTTTTCTGTTATTTTGAAACCATTTTCTAGGTTGTTAATAGGATCAATCAACAGATTGTTGAGGAGCTATATTTTGATCAAGCATCTGATACAGTTTCAAGAGGCGTTCTAGCTTTATGCAGTGACGCATCTGCTGGGCTTTTCTATGCATATGATCAAAATTCCATATATCAGGTGCTACTTGGAATCATTGTCTTCAAAAATGTTTGTGGAGATTCAATATACTTCAATCTTGATTTTCCAGTCTGAAACTTGTAATAACTATAGGTGTCCGTGAATGACGAAGGCCGAGACATGTGGAAAGTGTATTTAGACTTGAAGGAATATGCTACAGCTTTGGCATATTGCTGTGATGCTCTCCAAAGAGATCAAGTTTATCTAGTGCAGGTCTGATGTTTGTTGTAAAGTATCCGAATTTGTAACTCCATCATCAATAACTGTTAAATGACTCCTCTACAACTTGGATGTACTAAGAGAGCTTGTTGATTGAAAATATCATGATGCAGGCTGAAGATGCTTTTATTGCAAAGGATTTCCTCAGGGCAGCTTCCTTTTATGCTAAGGTAGTCTATCTTTCTTCTACAACCTTGAACAATGCTCCATTTTGTAAAAGATGTGCAGGAGTTGATATCAAACTGGTAAAGTTACTATAGTGAGGATGAGTAGTATGTGTTTAACCGTTTAAAGATCGACTTTAGGTTGCTTGTCTGTTTGCTTGAGCAATAAGACTTAAAATGACATACTATATATCTTGTACTCAGTTTTGGTCAAATAGAAAACTAACTCAGGCTAGTAATTAGTTACTAGATAGTTCCCCTGAATCATTTTAATGTAATCCAATTTTTGAGATAGTTTCCCTGAATCATTTTAATGCAAATTTTATTCATCCATCGCACTCTTGCTATTTTTATACTGCACTTAGGGTAGGACCCACTGACAGGCACCAATTAGTCCCATTCTAGTGGGGCTTCATCATCTAGAAGGTTATGCTCCTAGATATTGTTTCTTTCTAGTTTTTGGTATATCAGGACATTCTCACAGCTCCATAATCTGCATGTTGGTGCAGATCAATTTTGCCTTGTCATTTGAAGAAATCACTTTAAAGTTTATTACCATAGGCGAGCAGGTAAAAGAGTTCTCCTTCACATCCATACAGAAAGTGTCAGGTTTTTTTGTGCTTGCTGATTTAGTAATTTGTTTAACTTTGCAGGATGCTGTAAGGACATTTTTGTTGCGGAAGCTAGATAATTTTTCAAAGGATGACAAATGCCAGATAACCATGATATCCACTTGGGTGACTGAATTGTACTTGGATAAGGTATGTCTGCTGGCTTGAGGGTTCCTGGGGAGATAAAACTTCTTAACTTTGTTTCTTTTCTTTAATAGTGACACTGAATTTAGGGGTGTCTAACTTATTTGCAAATATGGCTTTACACTAATATGCCGATAATGGATTGACTGTGGGGATTGCTTTTAGTTGGTAGCAAGTACATAATTATTTCACTCCTGACACTTATTTATCCACTTGACCTTCTTTGTTCAAAGCACATCTTAAAATTTTTGAATTTGGAATATATTGACTTGATACAAATGAATTTGCTAGTTTTGTGAAGCTTAGGATCTGACTTCACATGCGTTATGGTCATGAGAGACTTGTTTATCATGAAGATATAAACATTTCGGCAATTGTTGCTGTGCATGTTCTATGTTTCTTTATTTTATTCCCATGTATTTCCGTTGTTATCAGATAAATCGACTACTTTTGGAAGATGATGCCGTATCTGAGCAACCAAGTTCAGAATATAAATCAATTATCATTGAATTTCGCGCGTTTTTGAGTGACTGCAAGGATGTATTAGATGAGGCTACTACCATGAAACTTCTAGAAAGGTTTTTTCTTTATGTGATACTTCTTTTCTGACTTATAGCTTCACATGTTTTTATTGAATCCTTGTCAATAAAAAAGAAAAAAAATGTTTAGATTTCTTATATAATGTCTTGTTGTAGCATCCATAGTTCATATTACTAGTATTTTCATTTTTGAAATATTCTAATGAGGACTTCATTAATCATTATGATCTGTGTGAGCTAATATCAGTCATCAAATATGGAACTTCTGTTATGTACTTTTATATGTCAGATTTCTTTGGAAAGGGTCTCATTTTCTTAAATTCATTCAAATCTCAACCTTAAAGCATGATTTTTGTGAAATCTTGCAGCTATGGCAGAGTTGATGAATTGGTATTCTTTGCTAGTCTTAAAGAGGAGCATGAGATTGTGGTTCATCATTATATTCAGGTGCCTTACTGTGCTACACAATTATTTCATTATGATTCACCTATTATTTTTATACTTCCTTGTGTCTTTTTCATCTTTTCATTTGTTTGCACTTGCGCATCACAGTGAACTGCTTGTCAGTTAAAATATTGCATTGTAACTAAATCTAGAAAGTTCATTTGATTTTCGGCATGCTTTCTTCAAACAGTCCCTATTTAATAAGTAATTAATTTCAACTCTTCAGTAAGCTAAACCGTTTTAAGCATATGCAGATCAAAATAAGTACGGAAGCTTATATCTGATGTTTGTTTCTTTTCCTCAGTCCTTCCCTCTCAGTTTTATTTCCTCCCTCTATTTTATCTTTTAATTATGCTATAAACTTTTCAATGTTAAAATTGAGAAAAAATGTTGCCATTTAAAGGAATTGTACCAGCTGCAGACTTGGTGCCATCTTGTGCACTGGTTGTATAAAGCATTGTGCACATACTAGTTTACTCATGAAACTATGTACTTAAGATATGGAAACACGGTGTGATTGTGGTTAATGTTAACTTATAAATCTAAATTCAAGATTAAGTTTAACTTATTTGCATCGATACTATGATATTTTGCATGTAAATGCATTGGGTATTTGGTAGCTTTCAAGATATCTTAAAAATTTCTGATTTACTTTGGAGAAGCATATTATTAGCTTATTAGAAAAGAAGAAGAAAATCATCAGGGCCTGTCTGTCTTCTTAATCTCCATGATGTGCTAAATAAGAATTCAAAAGGTGCTGTTGCCATGTACTTTTAAATGGGACTTGATTTTTTGTAGCTAGGGGAGGCTAAGAAAGCACTGCGAGTTCTTCAGAAACCGAATGTTCCTACAGAACTTCAGGTATACCTATTAAGAACTTATCTAGACTCCTATTCTGTAGTGTCCATCAAGAGTTCTTTAACATCTTTCTATCCTCTTCATCTCTTTGCTCAAACTGATCTATTAGATGTCCTGGCTTCTTTCAGTAATGCTTTCGTCCTTGACAATTTTGTTTGTTATGCAGTACAAGTTCGCACCAGACCTTATTATGCTTGATGCATATGAAACTGTCGAATCATGGATGACTAGAAAAGACCTGAAGCCTAGAAAGCTCATTCCTGCAATGATGCGATATTCAAGCGAACCACATGCTAAGTAATGTGCATCTCTCATTTTTGTTGTAATTTTATTGGTTTGTCCCCTTGCTATATTTCCATTAATTGCTTGTTAGTTGTTAATAAAGATTTAAGTACACTAGGTAGACTGGACATGTAACATGTTGCTTCATTGATGTGACTCTTAGGCCAGTTATAGTTATTTATCAGACCATTTGGTTTCATTTTTAACATTCTCATTGAACTATTATCTAACGAGACCTATAAATGGTTACTTGGCTTGAGTTGGTGGTTGTTTCATTTGTGAAACATAAAAGAAAAAAGTGGAATATGGAGGATAAAGAGAAGTTTGATTGTGGTACGTCTTTGGGATGACAACAAGTAAAATTTACAAAACATAATTTTATGGTGACACTTGATTGTGGTACATCTTTGTAATGAACTCCAGTTTTTTTGGTGAAGCTGTGTGCTCAATCTATTAATATTTTATCTGCAGGAATGAAACCCATGAAGTGATAAAATATTTGGAGTACTGTGTGCATAGTTTGCAGAATGAGGATCCTGGTATTCACAATTTATTGCTATCTTTGTATGCCAAGCAGGTAGGCTAGCTTGATGTTGAATTCTGAAAGGATATACAGAAATATATCCATATTTCCATATTTTACATAAATATAAGTGCTACTGTTGCTGGCTTTAGGATGATGAAAGCAGTCTTCTGCGCTTCCTCCAATGCAAGTTCGGGAAGGGGCAACCAAATGGCCCTGAATTCTTCTATGATCCAAAATATGCTTTGCGTCTTTGTCTGAAGGAAAAACGAATACGTGCCTGTGTCCATATATACAGTATGATGTCTATGCATGAAGAAGCAGTTGCCCTTGCTCTGCAGGTTGTTTATGTTCCTTGTAATGAAGTAACTTTCAGTTATTAATGATGATGACCAGGACAATATATTGATTCAAGTTTTTTTAATAGTTTATGATATATCTCTTGGATCTGTTCTGTAGAATGAAGTGTTTGCATCATATTTTATGCTCAATCAAAAATTGGAGGGTTAATACGTCTAGTCCCTGTGAAACTGAAACTGAATTAGGCAGCATTACTTCATAAAGTTATCCTATTTCTAAAGTTGTACTGTTTCAATAGGTTGATCCAGAGCTTGCTATGGCCGAAGCTGATAAAGTTGAAGATGACGAAGACTTGAGGAAGAAACTTTGGCTTATGGTTGCCAAGCATGTCATTGAACAAGAAAAAGGAACAAAGAGAGAGAACATTCGGAAGGCTATAGCATTTCTCAAGGAAACTGATGGACTTCTTAAAATAGAAGACATCTTACCCTTTTTCCCAGATTTTGCATTGATAGATGATTTCAAGGTATGCGAACTTGTTTTAGTGACTGATTCTAGAGAAGTCAGTCCATAATTACTTTTCCTTTATCTTTTCTACGATTCACCATCTCCAATTAAGGTTGTCTTGTTTCTTTCATGACACTTTTTCACTGCAAGTATAGGAAGCTATCTGCTCATCTCTGGAGGATTACAATGAGCAAATTGAAAAACTCAAACAGGAGATGAATGATGCTACACACGGAGCAGACAACATAAGAAATGATATCAGTGCCCTTGCACAACGATATGCTGTCATTAAGAGGGATGAAGGATGTGGGGTAATGGTTTCTGATGTTTGTTTATCGAAAAGAATAATGAAATATTTTTTGCATAAATTAAATGATTCTCTGTACATGAGCATCATGCTTGTTTTTCTTGATTGTGCTTTTTTATTTAATCTTCGATCGGAAAATGGTGCTCATTATGACTAGTGACTACTCATTGGTTACAATTTTTTTCATTTAGTTCGTAAAGTCTGCAAAATATAACTTCCGTAGCTGTTAAAATTCTCATCCTGAACTGATGTTGACAGGTGTGCCAAAGAAAAATATTAAATGCAGCTGATGATTACCGGATGGCTAGGTCCTATACTACAGTTGGATCGATGGCTCCTTTCTACGTCTTTCCATGCGGCCATTCCTTTCATGTGAACTGCTTAATTGCACATGTGACTAAATGCTCCAGTGAAGCTCAAGTAAGTCCAGGGACACCACCCACTTCACTTCATTTGCATGCTTTTGCATTTGGCTGGTTTAAATACCTCTACTTTAATTTTAAACTTATACCTTGCATTTAGAAGGATAATAATAGAAATTGGATTTGCTTCAATGGATGGTGACCTTTAGAAGAACATGTTCCCAAAAGGCTGAAGCTATTCTTGAGATAACTGCTTCACTGGCCAGATTCTTGATATAAAGTTAAAATTTGCAAGCTCACTATAACTGCTTTTAGGAATTTGCAAATCATTTTTGTCTATTTTCTGTGCAATGATAATCAGGCCGAGTACATATTGGATTTGCAAAAGCAGCTGACTTTACTGGGTAACGAACCTAGAAAGGAAATGAATGGAGGTTTAACTGAAGAAGAGCCAATAGCAAGCATGACTCCTGGGGATAAGGTCAGAGTTCAATTTTTCAAATTTCATTATTCCAGTCATCATTCAAATTCCCCCGGCCTTGCATGATTTAAATTGTCTGATTTTTTGAGCCTACCGTATTCCTTTCATGCATTCGAGATGTGAAAATAATGGAAGTTTGCACAGCTCATTCCCATGTCATGTCCACGTGCTATTAATTTCTTTCACGAATAAGCTACGTTTGTTACCTTCTCCTGCCTGATTTCCATTGCAGATCCGATCACAACTGGACGACGCCATAGCCAGTGAATGCCCGTTTTGTGGTGATTTGATGATCCGTGAGATATCTTTGCAGTTCTTAGACGAAAAGGACGAGGGCGGAGCATGGGAGATTGTACCGCAGAACCATGGAACACAGAAGAGTATCTCATTAATCGCATGATTATACATATCTTTTTGCTTCAGCCTTCAACTACTAATTTTAGTATCATGCAGCTTTGTGATTTACTTAGTTATTTGTTCTTTCCACAGTCGTGCATTTATAATGCTCAATCAATGTCTTCTTCTCCTCTTTTTCTTAAGGTTTTGTGTTTTAGTTTGCTCGAAATTTTTGGAATGTTATTGTAATTTGTATCTAAAAAACAGTATGCAATTTAAATAGAAAGCAATATTAATTTTGTACGACGTGTAAACAGAAAATACTTGAGAGAATGCAACATCCAAACAGAACATGAGAATCCTCCAAAACCAGAACCAATAGACTCGATATGTATATATCTATATTTGCAGAGGCATGTTTAAAGAGACAAACAAGAACATCCAACAGTATTATGTCGGCTCCGGTTTTTGTTGCTCTAAAACTATGTCATCATTAAGTATGGACACAAAAGCACGAACCATCTAAAGGTCGCTTGCTACGACAACAGTCTGTACAGTTGCTATATACGTTCAGGCGTGATACATAAGCAAGCTACTTCCAGCAGCACATGCAATCAAATTAGTAGTGGGATGCCATGCCATATTCAGCAGCTTTGAGTTGAAATCATGTGCAAATTCATTACTTTCTGCGCTGCGGCCGTCACCTGAAGATTTTGAACGAACCAAGGTAGAAGAAAAGCAAAGATCAAACCAATGCATGATATGTTAAAAGTGACAAGGAGATAGGTAACAAGTTAATAGAACAGGTCACCTTGTCGATAGAATCCCCTTGCTAAGTTGCTTAAAGATGATCTTCGTGGTCTTGATGTGGTTTGGCTGTTGAGCTTCCTGCAATCAATGAGTGTAAGTGAGAAGGAGATCATAATAAGATGTTTGAATCAGTAAATTAAGTGGGTTGCCAAGAGTATGAAGATTATTGAATGGATCCACCTAGTTGGGTTTCTGCTGGCTTCGATGGTCACTCCTTCAGTCCCACCTCCATGAGAGAACACCCGTAGAGAATTGCTTATAAAGAAACCAAGCCACCAATTTAGATGATTACCAGAAAAAGAGTTTCAAGTAATAGTATTAATGCTGCAACCGTGGCTTACCTGTAAGATCCAGTTGCAAAATTAAGGTGATCTTTAGCAACGCAGCATTCAAACTTATCAAAAATTGCATCGTTGCTGTACAGATCTGCCAGCTGTGCAATATAATGTAGCTATTCAGCCTCAAGAGAAGATGATGAAACTTGTTGAAAATATGTAACACTATATGTGGTGATGTTGGATAAACTGGAGTTAAAATTTTGAAATGCAGAAAACAGAGGCTATTGCAATGCGAATTGGATGAAAACTGAAACTAAACGATGGATTTTAATTAGGTAAAATCTTTAAATACTGACATTATCACACAATAACATCATCATGCAGGCATTCTATCATCGTCAATTCATACAAATTCCTTACCTTAGGCCGCAGGCTCTCATGAATCTTAATTGTTGCGACTGGACCAGAGTCCATATGCATATCCCACAGCTGACATAGAAAGATAAAGCTTAATCAAAAAATTGAAAGCACCAAATATCTTTTCTTGAGTTGTCGATTTGTACAAGACATTTAAGTTTTGCAAAGTTTGTCCAGGTCTAATCAATTTGTAAATACTTATCAGAAGTTGGTGTTAGAAATTGAAGGCCTAATGGATTTTCCTAATTAAGAGTTTCTCTTCAAGTCTAATCTAGAGACACGTGGCAAATGAAGACAATGTGCAAAACTAAAGCTATAATTTAGATGTAACTGTAATAAGAATAAATAGAAGACCTTTAGATTCATAAAATCACGGCTTAAAATATGTCTTCCATCATTTGCAAACTTCATATCAGTTATTGATGCAATGATCTCAGTGAAGAAAGATTTCTGCCCATGGCCTTCCTCGTCTTTCAATCTATATCAATAAAAAAATTGGGTTATTGAGATCAAGTATTGAAAGTGACAATGAAAAGAACCTAAAGTAGTAGAACAAATACTCACATCCTTGCACTGTTATCACATAGGGCTGATTTTCTCATGTCTACTAACCGAATAAAACCTCTTGAACTGCTGTAAGCCAGCAGATTACAGTGAGATGGATGGAATTCAACTGCTGTGATCACCTCTGAACAATATGTCATGAAAAATCTAATCAATTCATCTTATCTTTTCATAGAAAGGGAAAGTGCGAAATATCAGACTGCTACAAGCCTACAATTGATGTTAAAATCTAATCAATTCATCTTATCTTTTCATAGAAAGGGAAAGTGCGAAATATCAGACTGCTACAAGCCTACAATTGATGTTAAACTCTGGAATTCAACTGCTGTGATCATCCTCACAAGTTTCTCTTTGATAAGTGTTTTTATGCATTCCTAGCTAATTCCCATACAAAGCAATGAATAGTAGTTAATGGAAACGAGTGGTTATGGAGATTTGCTCATATTTGTTTTGGGTGAAATAAACTTAACTGGAGAATGTGACAGATCTGTCTTTGGTAGATATGGTTCAGAAAGTTCAATGATTATAATATGATCAAAATGGTAATGAGTAAGAAACCATTCTCCCATTAATTGAGTGAGTAATTACCTATGAGATCTTCCATGTTTACAGGCTTCATGTCAATGATGTTAAAACACTGATTGCTGATTTCTAGATTCCACAAATTTATTCTTAGATCATCTCCGGAAAGAAATGTTTCACAGTCACTGCAGATCAACAAAAAATTTAGTTTTATATCTGAATTAATATCAGTAATCCTACTTTTTTTTTCTCAGTTAAAGAAGAGGGAATTATTACATTTGTAGATATATGAAATGTGCAGTTACAAAGCTAAGTACGGTGTACCTGTTAACAGAGATGGAGTTGATACTGAAATCGTGAGCATGTGCATACACCCTTCGACTTCTTGAAATGCTAGCATCTTCTAATGCTATCTAGATACAAAAAAAAACCTGAGTTCATGGCACAGTACAGAGATACATGCTCTTATTGAGAAAATCGACAAATTAACTTAGATTTAGAACACATACCTTGTCTTGCATTCCATTACATGAGGATACACCATGCCCCGTGTTTTCTGTCCATTCTAAAGAATGACCATTACCAAAAGATGATTTTGGTCCATTAATAAAACTCTTTTCATCCAAAAGTGAATTCTCCGAAGATATTGGTGGATTCATGTCCATTTCTTTGACTTGCTTAACTTGACGGTCCTTGACCTGCCTAGGCACCCATTAATATTATCATAGGACAATTAAGAAAGACTGTTATATGGAGCAGAAACAAGAAATATATGTCTATAGGTGGTTAGAGTCAACTCCTTAATCTTGATAAATTGATGTGACATATAAAGGAATTTTCCATATGGGGTTGGTCCAAGAACATGCATTTACTAAGTTGAAGCATTCTATACTTGATTACATCATCACAAAGTCGGGGGAATATTTGAGTGAATTCTGTCACTCTTCTCAGTCGATAATGCAAATTTTATTACATTTCTCTTGAGGAAATTCACAATAACTTCTTACATGCCTCCTCAAGAAGTTCACAAGAAGCCCAATTAACAATTTTCTATCAAGATGAAAGGTAGAAGAGCACGATACCTTCCATAATTTGATAGTCTTATCATTTGATGATAGAATATGTAGTGATCCATTGGATGCTGCACACCACCTAACTTTATTAATCTTTTCTTCAATCTCAACGCTCCTCAAATAGTCAAACTGTAAGGAAAGTGCTAATCAAGATAACCATCCATACCAAGAATCTCAAAATGTAAAGAAACTAAAGCTAGAGAAGCACGTACCTCTGGCTCATGACTTTGAAACTCGGTTTTGTACTGAAATTTAGGACGCCTCGAAGCAACTCTATCGAGTCTCTCCAACTCAATCCGTGGCGTGGATTGGACCACATCCTATAATGCCAAGGAAAATCCACTAAGCTTGTGCACATAATTGATAACACGACATCGAAAAAAGAATGATCTTTCATGCTATTTACATCACCCAGAATGATCAATTTCCACTTTTCAATCATTTGAACCCATCCAGTAGTGTAAAACCAATCAAAACACGCCTATACTAAGCATTGTAACTCCCAAACCTCATACCAATCCAATATAAAATTCAATTACAGAAAGAACAAACGTAGAAATCCTCACTTCTTTACCGCCGCTGTCCTGAAAAATGACGACGCGACCGCCTCGATCGCCCACGGCCAAGTGATCGCCATTCTTATCGAACTCAATTGTGGAAATAACATCAACTGCAATCATTCAAAAATAAAAAGGAATAAAATTGGAAGGAATGAATCATGAAAAGTGAGGCGGCGAGGGAATTACTGTCTCGAACATCTTCTCCGGGCAGTCTATCCCCGAAGACTTGAGAGAACTTCCAGTCGAGAGCCGGCGGCGTGGTAGAAGAAGAGTCGGAGCTAACACTCATAGTCGTCGTAGTGTTGTAAGGACAACTCAAAGCGACATTCTGTAGCAGAAGCAGTAGAAGCAGAAACGCAAGTCAATTTGTATAATTCTCTATGCGGCAAGAGAGAGAGGGAGTGGGGGTGATGGGCTTTCGTTATCCACTCATTTTCTTTCCTTCTGTTTAAATGCTGAGCTTCTGCGTACGTGTGGAGTTCGATGGAATCGAATCAAATAAATTTAGTTCGATTCGTGATTCGAATTTGAAATTTAGTGATCCAAACTTGAATAATATTGTTTGATTCGACTAATATTATAATATTTGATTTGATATTTGTAAATATTTAAATAAATATATAAATAATATATTTATACATTAATATTTATATTTATATAGATATATAAAGTTATATTTACATATAATTATATAAATATAAAGTTAATTTTGTATATTAAAAATTAAATTTCAATTTAATCTATAATATTTGTTATAATGACATTTCAAATAAAATATTAACGAGATCGAATTTTAAATTTAATATTTTTAGATATTATTATTTAATATTTAAAAAAAGAATTCATTCAAATCAAATATTCAAATATTCATAAGAATATAAATCATTATTTAATATTCGAAAAAAGAAGCGAATTATTCAAATAACTTCATGCATGGAATTGAATACTATGATATTTTCAATAGTACGGTCATTTCATTTTTCTTTTTCTTCATCTTCATCTTCATCTTCGTGCGAAGAATGGTTTTACCTTAGCCCATTCACTTCTAAGGAATTGGACCTAAAAACAAGTTCTTTATGTTGCAACGTTCCGGGCCCACGGTGTGGAAGTCTGTTATGTTACGTCGGCCCAAAAACAAGAGATGTCAATATAGTATAAGTAATGAGTTCTAATGGATTTTCTAGCAAAATGGTTAACCATTTTTAGTAAAGTGAGGATGAACACAAAGATTTCTAGTGGATCCATTTGACCGTTATAACGTGAACTTCCACTTTATGGGCCAGGAACGTTGGGCCCATAAATATGACAAGGTTTTAAATGACACTGGTTTAAGCACACACAGGAGCTGGAACTCGAATATGTATCATCTAAAATAGGACTTACCAAGATCAAATTTAGAGCCGAGTTCATGTAAAAACTCGAGCCCACAAATATTTAGATAATTCAGACTTAGTTGAGCTCAAGCATGTCAATATTCGTATCTAATTATATGACTTACTTATAATATTGGGCTTTTTTTTTTGTTTTGCAATTTATAATATTGGGCTTATCTTTAGTGGGAAATGATATTTTGAAGGCCCAATATCTAGAATAAAATCGGCAATTAATTATGGGCTGGTAATGGACTTATATTATAAACTAGCTAAGTGACCCATTTACGTGTTCTCACTCCATTCCAATATAAAAGCCCATTAATTTGTAAATATGTTTTGGATATGATATTATTGTATGTGTACTAATAAATTTGAACTTGTGTAATAGTCTAAAACTTATAGTTTTAAAGAATCTCGATGAAATTAATCACACTTTAATTTATTAGGCCAGTTTTCATACGAGGAAGATTGTCATAAGCAAAAGTGAGGTAAATTGGAAACAATAATTAGGTTTGAATTAAATTAACGAAAAAAAATCAGAGTTTTTGTTGAATATGTGTTCTATTCTTAAATTTGAACATGGGGAGGACTATATGTCTCGAACAAACTATTTTTGTGTATCCTAATGATCAATTAATTAATTTATATAAATTCGAAAAACAATAAGAGTCCTTTTCATTATCCAATTATTTTGGAGGATTATTGACAAAATTTGTGTGGTGTAAAAGAGGAGGATAAATTGTTTTGGAAAACATATCCTCAAATGGCTTATCCAATGGGAATAATTTCAATCTGTCTCTTTAGGAATATTCATGTAGTATTTTATGTGGATTTTTAACTTGTTTTTTGTCATAATATCCAAAAGTAGTCCATTTTTTTTTATAAAATACCAATTATGTTACTCATTTAAAAATATCTAGTTATTTTTATTATAATTGATATAAATTTCTTATATTCATACATATATTACCATATATGCATAATTGGTTTGAAATTGAGAATTTCATCTCAATCTTACTTATATGAATGGTAAAATTCAAACACTTTTTAAATGGGGACATTATTTTCCTTTACACACTTTTTTTGGGGGGCTATTTTCCCTCTTTTTTATATGATTTACACATAGGTTAAAGTGTTTAAATTAAAAGATTCCATCCATGATTAATTTCTATTTTCTACATGTTTCAAATACTACTTTTGACCTGAAATTCAATAATAAATCATGTTAATATGTAGTCCATATAATTTGAATAGAAATAGCTGGATTTATGGGGCATGAACAAAAAAATGTTTCCAACTGTCTATGACAGTTTAATATTGTATTATATGTTTCAACTAACCACATCTACAATGAAAAACATCACATGCCCTACAATATTAAAGTTCTTTCATACATGCTCATGTTGCTATTAATTCAAAATTATGAAATATAGTCTCTGGACATAATACATTATGTATATTGGTAAAATGAAATATATTATATGATAATCTAGTAGAGAATTAAATTAAATAAAATTAAATGTCTCTGTTGTTCTTATTTGAGCAATAGAGACCAATCCCCAAAAGTTTCAATAAAAATCCAAAACTTAGGTATAATTATTCCAAGAAAATTATGGACCACGTGCAATTTTTTATAGGACATGGAAGAATAAGTAATTAATTTTTCGAAGTGAATGATACCAAATTAAGTATAGAATTTGCATGCTATGATAAGAGAACAAAGAAAAAAGAAGTTGCATGTTACATAAAAACTGAGGTTGCAAGGAAATTGAGCATCACAATTGTTTATCTTCTGCAAAGAACATTAGACAACACATGTTAATGAAAGGCTCCTTAAATATGTTTCTGTAGTTGAATGTGTCACTTTCTTGTTTTGCAACAATTTTGTCAAATGCATTGAAAAAAATGTAATGTGTGTCTCTCTCTCTCCCCTTTCCTCTCATTCATGGCTGAGAATCAGAAGTTATGGAACTGTTTTCCCAGTCTCTCTCTCTCTCTTTTATCTTCACTACGTTGCATACACTAGTCTGAGTTGCTCTGTCAGTCCCATGTGCTCTCTCCACCACTAGTTACCTTTTATCTATTTCTCTCTCTCTGTCACTGAGCACTGCATCACTTACTGTACACTGTAGTTTGTGCTACAGTACCAATATAAAAAGGGTTGCTGAGCTTGCTTGCTTGAAGCATTTCAAGAATCTGATATCAAAATAGATTGTTCATGTAAATCTTGAGCTAGCATGAAGTAGAGCGAATTGAAGCTTTTTTCAAGATTGATAGGCGAGATGGGGTTGAGATTTTCTTGGTCCTTGCTCATGCATTGCTGGGTTCTTCTCATTTTGAGCTTGGGATTTTGCTCCAATGGCTCTGAGGTGGCTGTGAAATTACTGGAGACTCCTCATGCATTTTCCAACAGAAACTACTCCACTTTCTCTTTCCAAGTCTTGGTTGGTGGCAATGGCAGCAGCGTTTGCTCCGACTGTTCCACCATTTGCAAGGTCAGTTTGAACTGCACTCCAATTTCACACACACACAGTGAAAGATGCTATCTTTTTTATATTTCTGATCTGGAATTTCTGATTTTCTATTTTCAAGATATGTAGTTGGAGAATCTTGAATGCCGTTGATAATGTATCCACATTGAAAAGATTCACATCTAGTTCAATGCATGCAAAGGGCTTTAAACGAACCAAACTACTAGCGAGTTAGCTTGATAGTGAACAAGTTGAGCTAGAGTTAGACGTAGCTTGAGCTCCTTGAGTTTGCAAACATGTATCTATTATTCAATCGATCATTCAAATCAAACCATAATACGAGCCTGAATGCATACAATAACTCAAACAAGTCTTTAACGAGGCTTTATGTATACAATGATACAAATGAGTCTTTAACGAGCTTGAGCTCGAAAATCAGCTCAGATCAATAGATCAAAAACTCAAGTCCAGCTCGAACACTCTAATATTTATAGAAGCTGAATTCAAGCCGGTTAGTATTAGGCTCGGCTAGGTCACAACCCTATGCACTCATGTTCATTTATGCACTCATGTTCATTCATAGAAAACACTTTTTGCACGAGTTATATATAGCTAATGTAAATAAAAGTTTACCTATTTTCATTTTTCTACACCATGTGGGAATTAAATGATATATAAGAGGATCTCTGTTTCTGCAACAAGTTGGTTTTCTTTATAAGTTAGATACTGTATATGATTTCTATATTGTTCTGCTGTAGCAATATCAGAACTCAGAAGACTAGATTTGTGGCTGAGCCCATGTCTGGTTATTTTAAGCAGTTATGCTCCAAGATTGAGTTTTTAATGACCGGATATTTTTGCTCTGTGATCACTAATATCAAGATTTTGCTCCAAGTATTTTCATTGAGGATTTTGCAAGAAAAAGAGACTTGCTAATCATATTCTGCCATTCTTGCCTAATAGTTTTGACTTATCCGAATTAAAATGCAGCTGGATCTGGTCAAGTCTTCATCTTGTGAAAATGGGAAGATTTCCTATTCAAGATTGCTAGATGGGGATCATTCATTTGAGGTGTGCACACAAGGATCTCTTGGCGTTGCCTGCGCTAGCTATAACTGGACTATAGGTTGTGCACCGTGCTTGCTTGTATTTTGAATCTTTATTCACAGGTTTATCACTCAAATAATAAGCCTAACATGGACAGTAGCTTGCATGAGCTCTATTTAGGCCAATACATGTTCATAGCTGTACCTAATTGAGCCATGGCTGTGATTTCCAGACACGGTTAGACCCACAGCGAACATCACAGGAGCGACGAACTTCACAAATGCTACTCGTTTTCCAGTGGAAATATCCTTCAGTGAACCCTGTGGTGGTTTCTCATGCTCTTCTATAAACGCCTGCAACGTGAGTACGTGGTCAGCTAGGACTCGATAGATAGCATTCCACATGCTTAATTTAGCTTGATTGCAGTTTTTAGGCTTACAATTTGATTTATGACTTGTTCTTGAAAACAGCTTCTTGTCTATGGCGCGGGAGAGGTCTTGCCAAACACACTTAGGGTTATTGAGCGGAACCTCAAGTACTCTCTTGATGTCAGCTTGTCTGAAGGAGTTCGCTACGGACGCGTGATCCTGGTAATGGACAAAGATTTTTGTACAGACACTGCAGGGAACCTATTTGCAAGAACTAATAATTCGAGCTTCACAATACATTTTGGTGAGTTTGATCCAAAAAAGTTAGAAGTATCGTCTCTTTTCATTATTCACATTATGATTGTGTGCTTCCCTTTTGTTGCAGATAGAAGAAGTGTTATGGTAAACATGAGAACACATATACCAGAAAGGCTGCTGCAGATACGCAATGAAACTAGAACAGTATTAGCTGCTAACAAGGATCAATTCTTAAAGATATACCTGTATTTCTCCGAACCTGTCATGAACTCGTCGTATGAAATCTTGAACACCATTGATATAAACAAAGGATCGCTCGTTCCAATAAGTGGGAGTAGCCGTGGACAGCGCAGATTCGGCTACCAGGTTCATTTTTCATCTCATCCCTCTAGATGAGCTAACTATACTTTGTTAACAACTAAATGGATAGACATTTTCTCTTGATTTCCTTGCAGCTAGGTAATATATCGGATATGGCTATCGTTACCATGAGCCTGCAGTCGAACATGGTCCTCAGCAGGCAGGGGACCCCCGTTTCTCCGGTTGCTCCTGTAACGTTTCTCTATGGTATGTAAAAGAACTCGAAATATAAAAGCTGCGGTGAAGAAATTGTACTATTGTTTTTCAACAGAAAATGCAATTTATGTGGTTCTATGCATTGTTTTAGATTCTCAAAGACCAAAGGTTAGGCTGAGCACTACATGCAACATGAGGACAAAAGAGGATACTATTCTTATAATTATCAAATTCATGAAGCCAGTGTTTGGTTTCAACTCATCTCATGTAACAATTTCTGGAGGGCATTTGCAAAGGTGATAGTTACTGTTACTCTATGTATATACACATTAAGCTACGCTTTTCACACATTCTTGTACAGCTGGTTAAGCTTCTCCATATTTTCATTCTACAGCTTCCAAGAGGTGACTAGGAGAAGCTACACTGTCCATATACTTGCAGAAACAGACATAATATCTGTTTACATTCCTGAGAACGTAACATCCGACGTTTCTGGGAATGGAAACGGAGCATCTAATACGCTCCAAGTCAGGCACTGTGAGGATTTGATCTTGTTTTTATCATAACCATAGCTTCTTTTCTTGCTTTACTTATTGTGCTCTCTTCAGATACTGCACCGGTTGAATCCATGGTGCTTTCGACTTTTGCAACCGCTGTTTTTGGTGTGACAGCTTTGGTTGCCGCCTTTCTAACTGTTTCAACATCAAGCCTGCTCTCTGCTGGTGCATTCTCCAAACCAAGTGCTATCTTGTGCTCTGACCCTGCAAGAAATCTTTTTGTAATAATCTCCCATTACTTCTTACTATAAGAACAACTGGATCAGGGCTCAAACTATTGGTTTTACTTGGTGCAGAGAATCGCGTCTCATATTCAAGTTTTTGCACTGTCCAAGTGGTTAGCAGTCACCTTACCGGTCGAATATTATGAACTTACAAGAGGCTTGCAGTGGAGTATTCCCTACTTCAGTCTCCCATGGGAGACGGGTGACTTGCATTCGGTCATGGTGGGATCGACTTCTCCCAAAGATCGACTGATTCGTTCTCCAAAAGATCACGACTCAATATTCGTAGATGGCCTTAAACCAGAAGCTGCAAATGTAGATTCACCAAAGGTTTTTGGGCTGCCTTTGAATCCTATGGAGTATGCATCATATTTTGAGGTAAGACTTAACTACTTCCACTCTTTCTTCACTATCCACTTCTGTATACTGATAAAGGCTTTTTCCAACACAGAGTCAGTCTATCGTACCAGAAGCAGAATACATTCTGGATCCACAGAATTCACACGGGTAAGCACGTTCGTTCTTAGATGATCGAGTTGAACTCGTTGCACGTTTAGTACAAACAATATTAGGCAAGATATGCTGTTCCTTTCCAGATGGAGAGACTTCAGCAGAAGCATGTTCTGGCTAGCGGTGATTGGAGGCGGTTTGATTCTACTGCATGCTGTACTCCTCATGATTCTCAAATTTAGAAAGCAAAACAAGGAAAGGCAAAGCTATGGAGCACTCATCTTCCCAAGATTTGAGATCTTCCTTCTGATACTAGCACTGCCTTGCATCTCAGAAGCATCTGCATCTCTAATCAGAGGTACATGAAACCTAGTAACCTATATTTCCACGAAAACATATGTTCTGAAGCAGCATTTGTTGGCTATATTTGTAAGGAGCGACGCCTTGTGGAACGATCGTAGGTGTCCTCATAGTGAGCCTCGTAGCGTTCGTGCTGCTCTGCCTCCTCTCCTTCCTCTCCTTTGGCATCACATTAGGAAAGCTCCTTCAGTACAAAGAAGTTCACCATGAAGGGCAGACGTTCCACTGGTACCAAGAGCTCATTCGAGTGACACTAGGCCCCGGGAAGAGAGGCCAATGGGCATGGAAGAACGACCGTCGTTCCATCTACTTAACCATCTTAGGACCTCTCTTTGAAGATCTCAGAGGCCCTCCTAAGTATATGCTGTCACAGATCACTGGCAGCAGCTTCACCAAGCCGGGAGACAGAATCATCGCCTCAGACGACGAAACAGAGGATGCAGAGGCACCCTTCATACAGAAGCTATTCGGAATCCTCAGAATCTACTACACTTCCATTGAATGCGGGAGAAAGGTAGCTCTAGGCATAGTAGCCGGCGCCTACGCGCAGAAATGGTCGTCGAGAACCCCCACGATCACCCTCCTCTGCATCACCTCATTCCAGCTCTTCTTCATGGTGCTCAAGAAGCCATTCATCAAGAAAAAGGTGCAGCTCGTGGAGATCATCTCCCTCTCTTGTGAGCTCTCCGTCTTCGCCTGCTGCCTCGTCCTCGTGGACCAAGACTTTCCCCCCCGAGACGAGAGGAAGCTCGGGATAGCAATGGTGGTGATATTCTTTCTAGCGTTCCTATCCCAAACCATCAATGCATGGCATGCATTGTTCAGACAGGTAAAGCAGTTAGATCCAATCAAAGACTCGTTCATGTATGGATTACAAACAGCATGCATCGGACTAGCCTTGCTGATCTTGCCACGTTGCTTGACCAAGAACCTGCACAAGAGGTTCCCGATAAACAACCCAGGCGAGCCGGACCCCACCTCAGCATACCGGAACCGGAGCTCCGGTAGCCGGAGCTCGGGCGAGAAGCCGTGGCTGAAGCAGATAAGAGAGTTGGCAAGGTCAAGCTTCAGCAGAGAAGGGAGCAAGCCTTCCTCATCCACTCCCACTGATCCTTCTTCGAGTAAGAAGAGATGGAGTGGGCTTTGGAAGAGTAAGAGAAGTGGGAGCTCGTCGGCGCCGGCCTCCGCGTCTACGTCCACGGACTTCAAGGCGAAGCCGAGGGGACTGTACAAGGAGTTGGAAGACATTTTTGCATCCAAATAAGAGATTTACCAGAGCCTTTGCATGCATGGGAATGCAAGATGAGTGCAAAATAGAACAAGGCAAGCATATGCAACTATTTTTAAGATGATTTTTTCTTCTCCCTCTCTCCTTTTTTTTTTTTTTTTTTTTTTGATCTGATGAATCTATCTAAATCATTCTGTACATCTAAAATCTATTACAATAACAATTTTGTGAAAAGGTTGTCATGGACATTAGGCCATCTTTTAACCATGTGAAAGTAACATTAAATGATAAAAAATAATTATATACTACCTTATTTGGGTGGGATGAACCCTAGTACTAATTATAAAATTAAATTAAACATATAAAATTTAAATTAAAAAAAATAAAATTTAGTTGTGGAGTATGAAATAGAGGACACTAAATCCCATTTGATCATCGAGGAACAAATAATATTGATTTATTTTTACCTTGCTTCATGAATTAATAGTATATGCGTATGTGTATTCGAAGAAGAGTAAGAGGCTTTTAACTTCCTTTCTTGGCTTTTTCTATAATATCTGAAAAACAACGATTTTCTTATTCATTTGTAGTGAAGATTACTAAAATATATAAATTAAAATTTAAAAATAAATTATAAATTAGTAATGGAATATATGGAGTGCGAGAGACTGGATCTCATCTCCATTTTATTAGTCTATTTATAAGTCGGTTTTTTACTCATTACACATTCACCTAAGATTTATTAAACTCCTTGCCGTAATGTAATGAGACGCACAACACGTCTCGTTCGTATTAGGTGTGCGTACATATATTATTATTATTATATATCTATGCATGTGAGCATTAGTGATTTAATTACTCGGTTCAACATACTCCAAACACATGTATCTATCAGTGCTTAATTAATTAACTACATGGGTTAAACCAAATGTTTGTTTTATTTATATCTCAATCTTGACCAGCAAGATCTGAATAGATTAAGTCCAATTTAATAAGTCGAATTAAACTGAGCCGAATATAGAACACAATCCAAACAACAAGAAATTAAAAAAGAAATCGAGCCTCACGATTAATGAGAGGAAAGAATGGATAAACTATCATCAACTTATTGCGAATGAGATCATTTATTGTTTAATAGTGTAATTACATTTTTATTGTATAAATAAGATTTTAATACGTGATATAATTAGAGTTTAAGATTTATGATATATATATATAAGAAAAATATATATTTTATATTTTAAATCATTAATTATGACATGTATCATAAGCATATTAATACAATAAAATATGTCATATAATTAGGTAATGGAATAGCCGGAGCTAAAATGGTAACACCAAAATAATGAACTTCCCTAAATAAATCATTTTATAACTGTGACAATGAAAACAGCTGGTTATAAATAATATAATACAGTTTCACATGCACGTATATTATAGACAAATATTTGTAAGTTATTTTATTTTTATATTATTTATTGTTCTTGGAAAAAGGTTAATTAATCACATTTGGTAGTTGCAGGTGGGATAAGATTGTTAATGTTATAATAAGAAATTGAACCATCTCCATTTAAAATGTCTCATTTTATTTTAGAGTGAGTATTTAACAAAATTATATTATTTCCATTATGTTTTAGTGTGTATTGGATCGGGAGCGCCCATCAGAATTGACGTACTGGCCCCACACACCAATACTTTCTATTAAGAGGTCACCTAAAAAGATGATGCACCATGTTGGTATGAGTAGTACTAATCAATTCATTTAACCTCTCGTCAACAATAATAGTGTATGCCCTTTTCGACTAAAGCAGACCGTACTCCCATAAGCTCTCTCAAGTACGATACACGGAAGACCCAACCTCCGAAAGGTGCTGAAGTCCACTTCCCAACAGTGCGAGAATTTAACAAAATTATATGCCCATACCTTTCAGATAGCTAATTATTTTCTAAAATGTAACGAGATACTTGGAATGAAACAACTCGATCGAAGAGAGTAATATTTTATAAAGTCGATAGAAATTAGGTTGTCTAGGATTACTATATGATAAGATCGAGGAAATAGTACATTGGTGGATTATTTCAAAATAAAATTATAACATAAATTTTTATGCTCATGAGATTCGCGAATTAAGTTTGTCCTATGTCCACCTAAAGAGGCAATACTATTATTTTAATAAAGACGTGCTAAGATATAGTATTAAGTTTGTCCTCGCCAATAAGTACACTCAACTTTATTAAAAATTATAAACTAAGGGACACCTAATTAACTTCACTCAATAATTAATACAGATTTAAAAATAATAAATTAAATGGGGATCTAACTCAACTCATATTCTTACACAAAGCTAACGAACATTATTAAAACACCGTTAAAATCATGACATGATCTTTTATAGACAGAAGAAGTGTTATGTATGCATGTGAGTATTAGTGATTTAATTACTCTCTTTAATACACCCCAAACACATGCATCAATCAGTGCTTAATTAATTAATTACATGGGTTAAACCTAATGTTTCTTTAGTTTAAACTTTGGAAAAAATAAGTGTATATATATGTATATATGTATATATATAAACAAAATAAGATAACGTACATATATTTGTTTAATAATATTAGTGCATGTGAAACTACGTATAGAAAGGATAATATTATTTATGACCAATTGTTTCTTGGTCATAGTTATAAAATGATTAATCTAGGAAAATTCTATTTTGGTGTTACTATTTTATCTCCGGATCTTCTATATCTAATTAGCTTGACATATCTTATTATACGTGACATAATTAATGTTTAAAAAAAAATATTTTTTATATATACTTAAATTTTAAATTTTAATCATGTCGCGTGTTACTTTGAGACATATAATATATGAGCGTGCCCACATCACACCTTTCAAACAGCTAATTATTTTCTAAAATGTAACGAGATACTTGGAATGAGACAAGTCGAGCGATTAATAAAGAATGAAATGTTAATTTCAATCGAAATCGAGGAATACTATATAGAAGGATAATTTCAAAATTGAAACTAAAATAAAAGCACAGCACGTTTTTCTTTGCTCATGAATGCGAGTATACAAATATATATTAATTTATTGGGTTAAACAGGACCACAATCACATGCATCATAGCTTAATTAAATTACAAATATATGATTAATCTACACACATCTCTTAATTCTTCCCTTAAACTTATCTATAAATAGTACTGGAGCCATTGTGAAGAGAAAATATTCAACCTAGCTTCCACATATAGTCTCTTCTTTCAATCCCTCCTTTGGGTTTAAATTTTTAATTGTAAGTCTCTCTCTTAAGTTTCTTGTTTTACTACTATGTCTATATGCATGTTAGCTACTTCCTTTTTATGCATTACATGTCATTACAATTTTGGCATCAATGGTTTAAAATTCAGTATATATATTTTTGTAGATCTTGAATTATAATCATGTCATGTGTTATTTATCATATTAATGTAACATAAGATGTTATACAGATAGACACATTCATGTGAGAACTAATGAATGAGCATGTATCTTGTAAAGATACATTATAAAGTCCTAAATTTTCTATTGCGCAAGTTGGTAATCCCGACGGTCAGATTTTCCATCTCAAAGAAAAAATAATATGATCGGAGATCAGAAAATTTTCCATTTCTCCCTTTTGGTGCTTCAACTCTTATATAAAATTCTTGGTTGGACAATTCAAACGTGGGAGAATGCATTTTACTAATAAATCGATATTAAAAATCATTCTATTCGGGATATTTTATGAGGCAAAATAAAAACTAACCAAAAAAGATAGTGAAAGATAAATACTAGCCACCAACATAACACTATATAAATTATAGTCATTTCTATGTTTTTTGTACAAAAATATCCTCCTCAATATCTTATAATTGTCATTTTAATATTAACCATTTTTTACGATAAAAATTTATAATTGAAAACCCTAATCTCACTCATATTATCAATCTCTCAATTGTTGTCACACTTCTAAAAATTTAGACCAACGCCGACAACCACCTCCACCGTTGCCAATAACCACCGTCGGTGCACCCATCTCCCGCAGCCACCGCACACCTCCATGCATTCATCATCTCACCACCGTCGTCGACGTGTACCCATCTATCCACAACCACCTTCACACCTCCGCGCACCCATCCCTTCCCCACCACCGCGCCCATCTCATTGTGCGCTGCCCTTCCCCACCCCATTGCTGAAAATTCACGTTTTCATAATTGAGTATGAGTGGTCTGATTTGGTATGAAGCGTATGAATAGTATGATTTTCATGGTTCATATCATTCATATGTGAATCGTCTAATTCATACCATATTTGTATGAAAGGTATTATTCATACCACATTAGTATGAAATGTATGATTCATACCTAATATAAGAAATTCGTACTCAAAATGCGAAAATAAAAAATATATATCATTTTAACTGAAAGGATATTTATGACAATTCACAAAGAAAATGACTATAATTTATATAATATTATATTAGTGGCTAGTATTTACTTTTGCTATAATTAACTCATTTTTTATTCTATCAAAGTGTGGACTTTCTATCATAGGGTGCCCAGGAACTTCTTTCAAGGCTTATTGGATTTTTTATGGATTCTATCGTTTCACTCGAGTTAGCTTTAATAAGAAAATAATATGATATAATTAATAGCGTAAGATTTTGAATTCGTAATTTTCTTATATATATGACGCTAATATGATTTTTCAACATTTGATGGTTGTATGCAGGATATATATCACACATATATAGCTAGCTAGCATGGCAGGTGCAATGTTTCCAAAGGTGATGTTGTTGAGAAACAATGACGATGACTTAAGCTCCATCGGGTACGCTGGTACGGTTGCTTATATCGACGGTTCTGTGCTTCCGACGGTAGATATGTACGACCCAGCGACCAAGATCGAGGTGGAGACGGCCAAGATTGATCCAAAGTACATCCACATACGGTTCAGTGAAAGCAAGCTAGAAATACTGGTCGGCGAATACTGAGGGGCAGAAGTTTCTGGTTGCAGTCGCCGACGAGCCTAACGAGGACACCTCTCATGTGTCATGTACCTTGTTCGAGCCGATGGTTATCTCCGGCGGGTTCATCAACTTCGTCCACGTCTCCTCCGGCAACAGCCTCACGAAGGCTGTTGGTGAGTCCGATGGTCGCTATCTTCTGAGAGAATATAAACAGGATAAGCTGAGCTATGCAGAGTGGGAACCCAAGCTTAAGCTGCCTCAGGTGGTGGCGTTTAAAGGGGACAACGGTGGGTACCTCCAAGTAGTTCCACGTGATAACAACCCCTACCTTCAGTTCTCTTCCAACGACCCTAACAGCGACACGTCAGGCTTCCAGATCATCCCGGGCTCGGGGAAGTACGTCCACGTGTACTCCAATTTTAACCAAAAGTACTGGAGGGTCGTGCCTGACACTAACTGGATTGTGCCCGACGCGGCCGATACTAGCGATGCTCACACTCAGTTCGAGCCCATCAAGATCAGCGACGACACTATCGCGCTTCGCACTTCTATTTTCAGCTCCAGCAACTTCTGCACCCGTTTCACGACTAGCACCGAAAGCGCCGAAAAAATCAACCTTTTCAAGGCCGCTGCGAAAACGATGGTCGGGGGGTCGAGGATGCAGGTGACGGAGCTGGTGCTGAGTAGGAAGATACTGGGAGTGTACTACCGCATGGATGAGGCCAAAATATCCGACGAGACGCCATACCTGGCGGGGCAGAGCGTGGTGGTTAACACCACCAAGGAGGAGGCGGTGATGGCGGTGGAGATCACGTACCAGGACGAGAAGTCGTACACTTTCAGCCGCGGCGTATCGGTAACGGCCGGGGTGAGCACAACCATTGAGGCTGGGGTGCCGTTCTTTGCGGAGGGGAAGATCGAGGTGTCATTCGAGATAACCGGGTCGTTCCAGTGGGACACGACCACCACCACCACCACTTCGGTCACCGCCTCCGCCTCCATCACGGTGCCGCCGATGTCGGCACGCATGGTGACGTACGTGGGAACCAAGGGCACCGTCACCATCCCTTACTCTTACACGCAGCAAGACAAGAGGTCCAACGACGGCCAAGTCATCCATATCCCCCATGACGACGGTGTCTACACCGGCGTTGGTTGCTACAACTTCCACTTTGACGTCGATGATGCTCCCGTCCTCGCTTGATCTAATCACATCTCTCACCTTAATCTCCGTCTTTTATTTCCCTTTCTTCTGCTAATAAACTCTGCTTCGATCAGTTTATGCTACCACCATTTGCAGACAAGATTGTAGCCCTTGCATTATTGTTTTTGTGTGTCAGTTTCATTGATCAAAGTTTTTCATTTTAATTCCTATTTAAAATATGTCTGCTATTATATTTATTTTCTCAGATGCAACACTAAATTATGCAGGTACATATATTTTAGGTTTAATACAGATTATACAAAATAGAAAGAAAAAAAATCGTGAAAGATAAATAATAGCAACCAACAAAATAATACTTAAATTTTAGTCATTTATAAATTTCTGAATATGAATAGTATGAATTCAACCGAACCGTACCATTCATACGTAATACCTAATTTTATCAAACGGTATGTGCGTATGAGTCGTATGAATGAATATTATTCATACATTTCATATAATTCGTACCATTCATACAATTAAATTTAAGTATAAAAGTATTTAGGATAATTCACATCCAAAATGACTAAAATTTAAATAGTTTTATGTTTGTGGCTATTATTTACTTTTCTTTTTGAAAAGTGGTTATTTATATATGGGCATGCCTCCATAAATTTTACTCCAACAATATTATTGCTTGGTGGGCAACATATTATAGGATAAAATTAAATTATCTTATCAAATCATGTGTTTGGTAGAAAATGTGATTAACACGTCATCCCGCTATTAAATATTGAGACCGTGTTAAAATCACTATTTATCCCTAAATTTTAATCATAAGGGAATGATAAGATTAAAATAATCTTGATACACCATATAATTTTAATCTTATTATGTTATATCATATTTTGGCTACCAAACATGGTCTTAAGTACTTTAGTGCTAGTATATATAACTCTAGCACTAGATATAGCTAGGACAATATATATGGTGATTTGTAAACGAGCGGAATATTCGGTTCGGTTCGGTTTCAGTACTCGTTTAGAACATCATAATGTACGTATTTGGTTCAACCTCAATTTGAATTTCTAACATGTTTGAGTTCAAGTTTCAAATTTGTGCATTATTTCATAATATTATTCTCAATTTTGAGTTCAATTTCTCTTGTTTAATATTTATATTAATAGTTTTCGAGTTCACGCGAATACTTATAAATTCTATTTTAATAAACCGGCTATTTTAGTGCGATATTCAAGTGTTGTCTCGATTGAAGGTTCAAAATCAGCTTGAGTAACTTGCTCGTAAATAAATAAATTTGAGCATGTTTACAAACTCAACAAATCAAACATCATCCGACTCCGATCTCAATTAATTAAAAATATATACACCTCAAAATCAAATTCGAATTCAATTCGTATATTATTAAATTGAGTTATGAATATATTTTTTCCGAGTCAAATATTAAGTCGCTTACAAATAACAATATTTATTATATATATATATTTTTAATAAAGATCGTTATGATTTAGAGAAAGTGAAATCCTAATAAATAAAATTCTCCATTCTTCGATTCTGAGAATAATTAAAAAATGAAAAAGGAGCCAACGATGAAAAGTTATGCTCTGCGCTTGAATTAATTGGTTCCAAGTTGAGAAATTGACATCTGGTCCAAGTTTACACCACCTGTTTCCTTCTCTTCGATTTTGCTGAAATATAAAAGGGGCAGAAAAATGGGATCATTTTTTAGTTCAACGCTTAAAAGGGAAGACATAGATATGGCTCTTGCGAAGGCGAAACAGATTGTTTCCTCAAACCCTGTTGTGGTTTTCAGGTAATTCTTGATTTATTTTATATTTTATTTTATAAAGATTTGACCTTTTTACAGTTGAGGTTTTGGTTTGGGGGTTTCATGTGAAAGACATGATTTTTGCTTGCTAGTTTGGAGTGGATGACTAGTCATGGAGGGGGAATTATGTAATTAGTTTTGATGCTAATGGATTGCTTGTGCTCTTTGTGATTTATGATTCTTCTTGTGAACTCTATTTCTTGATGGGTGAGGATAATTTCCTGGTTTAATGATAAAATTAGCTAAACCATTAAACCATCATGGATGATCAAAATCACTATTCTAGTCACCAAACAGTAGTTAATCAAGTGTTCTAGTAAGAAAATCATAGTTCTTGACTTGTGTGAATCACAAAAGTTTTCTTCTTTCACTTAGAAGGCGTTTGTTTGGATTCGGACCCAATTGCTTCATTGAAGTGGGGATTATTTCTTTGGTAGTAACTTGTATATAGAGCTGTGTTTGGATCACAAGAAATAACATGTGTATTCTTCTTGCTAATTTGATGTTGAGACTTGAATTAGTGTACCAAGATCAGGCCTTTCTAATTATATCAACATTCCCTTTTGCTCAATGAAGTACTCAAAGGCACTTTATGGCTAAATAAGACACAATCCCTTTGTTCCACTTAGGATGTCTCAGTCTTCTTAACCCTATTTTCTTCCTTTAAAACTTGTGCCCAAAAGTTTTGTAAGAGTATATAAATGATCAAAAGGAAATGCTATCCACAACCAAATGGTCTAAAACATGATGCTGTCTCATTACTGTAAAAGTGAATTAAACAGGTAAGCTATCATCAAAGGCAGTATTGTTATGCAACTGGAAACCTCGGACTAGATATGATATCGTCTTGATTTATACGGCATCTCCTTTGTGCAGTAAGACGTACTGTGGTTACTGCACTAAGGTTAAGAAGCTGCTGTCTCAATTGCAAGCAACTCACAAAGTCATTGAACTTGATGAGGAAAGTGAGTTCTGAACAACAGTTCATTATCTGATCCTGCATTGATGCTTTTTTGTTCATCGCTGTCGCTGAAGCTAACAAGCTTTGTTCTTTTGTTCTGTTACCTTAAGATGATGGTGATGCGATTCAGGCAGCCCTGCACGAGTGGACAGGGCAGAGAACCGTCCCCAACGTGTTCATCAACGGGAAACACATAGGTGGCTCTGATGGTAAGTTTACGAAATTATACAAAGAGATAAATACCTCTACTTTTATACGAAAACGTTCTCGTTTGCGGCTTGTGGTGTGATCGAACTGCATGTGTGTTTGCAGTGGTTATGGCGAAACATCAGCAGGGACAACTTGTTCCATTGCTGGGTGAAGCAGGTGCAATTCCAAAACAAACTATGCAGTCCTAAACTCTCATTACTCATAGTGGGAATGAGATTTCTTTACTACACCAATAAATTCAGTGACATCAATTATGTGAAAGTGTTGTGTGTGCATCACAAGTTGTTTGTAAACACTAAACAGTTTGTCCTAATAGAGTTGCTGTTGTGAGACTTTTGTTTTGTGTCAGCAGCATTTCTTGTGAAGTTGCATACTATTCTTTCAATTTGTCATTAGTTAAATTTGTTAATTGAAGGATAAATAAAGAATTATCAATCAACGCCACAATTTTATTTATTTATTTTTTTGGATTAAGACCACTAGATTGCTAAAAATCTTGAATGTAGCCATGCATCCATTGTTATTTTAATGGCCAAAATTTTAAATTGAAATTTATGATATTGATTGATAATTCTTTATCTATCTATCAGTTATAAAATGTAATTAATGGCAAATGAACTATGTGATATTTTTTTAATAATTCTTTATCTTCCATTAACTACATTTTATTAGTAAAATATTTCGAATTTTGCGTAATGTTGTTAATATATGTCGTGTTTGAAATTCAACATGTATACATTTTATTATTGTAGTATACAATAAAAAAATGAATAAAATTAGGTATTCGATTTTATCATTGCTAAGTTTTAGATTATTAGCAGAAATTTAAATTTTACCAAAAATATAATTTGGGATAATTCTAAAAATAATCGTTAAATGGCTCAAAGAACAAATGCAGGAAAAATCTTATTTTAAGTCAATTTACATCTGAAATGTATTGTGGTTCTTGAAATGCAAAATAACATAAAATTAAAATTTTGCTTCTGCATGTAGCTTTAAAAAACTACTACTACTTTATTCTTTGATAATAAAACTGTGATTCTTCAACCTACACTTTGCAGTACAACTGCGCAAATTAGCTCATCACTTCTCTTTTGGCAAATTTACGCCGGAACTGCAGCACCATCCTCAACAACTTCTTCCACCTTCTGAAATTAGATAACAATGTGCATTAGCTTCTTTTCAGAAGATTCAGACATATATACATACTGTATTCACATCTCGTCTTCATCTTACGTTTGATGTCTCGATCAAACGGTTGAGAGTCTCGATAGCTTTGCCAGATTCATGCGTTCCGCGAGCGAGATCCACCCCTTCTGCAAGATTCTTTACGTGCCCGCTTACGAGCAGAGCAGCTGCAGCGTTTAGCACCTGTGGAGACACATGATATTAGAATGTTTTCGGAACGCCCAATTGTTATGAATTGAACAAATACTATAATAGAGGATCTTACTAAGGCATCAGCGATTGAACCCTTTTCTCCTGCTAGAACGCGCCTCAGTACCTCAGCGTTGTACTCCGGCCCTCCACCCTGGAGATCCTCCAACGTGCAACGAGGGATTCCGAAGTCCACTAACGCCAGCACAGTTGAATAATGGAGTTAGTAACAAGGAATGAGTAAGGACCAGGCGATGATTGATGATTGAAGGGATGGAAGTCGATTCTTACGTGGATCAAATGAAAACTTTTCGATCTTATCTGCAGTGACATCAAGAACTAGTCCTGGCCCTGTTGAGATTTGCAACGAATTGCGAGTGAGTTCTATAGCATTAAGAGCTGGTACGAAAGTAATATATGATTCAAATCAAGATCCTTTAGAACGGGCTGTGGATCTTAAATTACCGAGGGGGCTCATCTCATCCAGTCCCTCAGAGTGAACGATCAGCGCCCGCTTCATGCCAAAACTTTGGACTGCTTTTGCCATTTTATGGACCTTGCAGAGGACAGTAGTAAGACTCATCTCACAACATGATTCGACTAAAACAACCTTCTATCGTAAAACTCATATGGGACAAAAGGAAAAGTAAAAGCATCTACAAATAAAAATAGCTTACGGTACAGCAGTTTGCGAAAATGCACTTACCAGATCTTCTGTGTAAACCCCAACAACAGCAAAAGGAACTCTAGCCGGATTCAACATGGGGCCTAAGATGTTAAACACGGTCTTCACTTTCAGCTTCTTCCGAACAGGTCTAACGATTTTCATTGCTGGATGATATACCGGAGCCATCATGAAACCAATTCCTGCTTCATTTACACACCTTCTAACACCCTGAACTTGGTATATACATTGAAATTAAATTTATAAGATACTCTGTTTGAGGATGCTCTTTAATTTCTTTAAGTAACAAGTGATGATCTATTGTTAATCGCCATTAATCATCAACTATTCCTCTAGTGATGAGCTGTCTAAATGAAACAACTTATCTCCATTTAACCTTAACTTAGAATCACAAAATAAAACAAAAATCACATCTTTACATGGCTGAAGAGACAGCTTTGCCCAAGAGCTCAATTTAAATATTTAGGATTCCTGCAGTCATATCTAAGGAGGCTTCAGCAAGTCATTTAGCATCGCTTTCCATAACCTTATGCTTCATAATATGAGCATTTTTTATGAAAGCTGTTTTTATTAGAAGAGTTCATGTCAAAATTTGCTTTCAATTACCTCTGGTTCCAAGCTAATTGCCACCCCCAATTCTTCAAGTACATCAGCACTACCACAGGCAGACGAACTAGACCGATTCCCTTGCTGTGATGCAATCATAAATTTCAAGAAATCAGTTCTGACCAAATCGTTAGAAAACAAGATTAATATATAAGTTAGATGGACGAAATCCCACCTTAGCCACTTTTGCACCACTAGCTGCAGCAAGAATCGAAGCACCGGTAGATATGTTAACCGTATTCGCACCATCACCTCCAGTCCCAACGATATCGACGACATCAATCAGTCCTTCCACTTTCCGGCAGTGCTTTACCATTGCTCTGGCTAGCCCCACTACCTATTTAATGGTTTGAACTTTGTAGTCAGTATTTATTTCACCGATTCTCAAAACAGAGGCAATTTCAACTGTTACACCAAACCAAGTTAATGCACCCTTGCCATCTCCATATTCACATGATTACATTATAACTATTAAGGCCAATGTGACAGCACTAGTACATGTGCAAACATACACAAAATGTCTATATAGCACTAAAGACTGATCTTTTTTAATGCAGCAACTACAAGGCCATAACTCATAAGCAACCCACCAATATAAGGAAGGAAGAAAGTAAATCTCCAAGGTACATTAGTATATCTCTCTCTCTCTATATTCCTTCCCAATTGATGCTTTAAATTCAGATCTGGGCAGAACTCGAGCAATCAAGATTTGGTCAAAACATATGAAAATATTAGCATGGGGAGAAAAAGAAAGCACTCACTTCTTCATAAGTTTCTCCTTTGGCTCTCAAGAGCACCAAAAACGCACTGATCAAAGCCTCATCAGCACCATCCAACAAGAAATCAAGAGAGGCCTCAGCTTCAGCTTCTGATAAATCCACCCCACTTATCAAAGACTCTATCAACTACAATCCACAGAAGAAGAAGAAAAATTGAATGAGTTTGATAAACGCAGAGCATACCCTCTCTCACTCTCTCCCATTTCTTACCTGACTGAAAGAAGATACAGGTGATCCATGGGTGCTTGATTTCGGCAGAGCAGAAGGTAAAAATCTTGAGCACTCAACACCAAAAGGGGCGTGAAAATTTGGATTCTTTACCCCATATCGAGTAGTAAAACGATGATGAGCAACGGAAGAACAATGAATCCGAGTTAAGGAGGGAATAGCTTGGTGTAAAGCAGACATCTTTCGCAGCGAATTTCGTCACTGATGAAGATAATGGCACTGCAGCTATGTACTGATCTTCAGTTCAACGCATCAATCAATTTTTTTAATATTATTTTTGCTTCAAATGCTGACAAAATCCCACAAACCATCCAAATGCGGATCGGACTGGGCCGGTGGGGAAATGTATAAGCGAGTTAAATAGGGTTTGCAGATTTTACTGAAGCGGTTGATGAGGATTGAAGCCCCTTTCTGGTGAGCCAACGTTGACTTATATTTCGTGATTTGAGGGAGTATTTATTTTTGGGAGAGACATTATAATTTTTGTCAAAAATTAACATCAAATCTGAAAGTTGACTGAAATTCACATCCAAGATCTCCTTTCTAGCATAAAGTTAACACTTTTCAATCAATGATTTTTGTAATTGGGAATGATTATTACAGATTACATATTACAAAAATTGGAATTTTCTTTTAACAATATGTACAAGTATAAGATTATTTCAGGTACTTTTGCTGTATAAATTACTGCAATATATAAACATAATCTCAAGTTAAATGTATAGAGAAAAGGTCTCAACTTTCAATGATTTTTTTTTCTTGTGGGCCCACACCAAGTCTAGTTCTTTACCCTCAAGATATTGGCAGTAATTAAATTATGAAATATTGTCCTCTTTGGGGATTGTTTCCAGTCGAGGGTTTTAGTTAGGGTTCTAGTCTTCCAATTCCGATTCATTCGATGACAATGGAAGCGCCCCAGAATCAAGAGGAGATCGTCGCTGATGCAAGTATGTATACATATTCTGTTCACTTGTTACTATCAGTAGATACGATCAATTCTGATGCACTGGTTATGGGTAGAAAGCTCGAAAGTTCCAATCTTGAATACCATGTGAATTTCAGCTCCATTTGCATTTGAGAAAGCTCAAAAACTTTGATGGGTATTGTTGATTGATTAAGATCATCTTCTATGGCAGAGGACCGAAAAACTGGCTGGAACTGTGAATTGGGGCACAGCTACAGTCGTTGGAGTATTTGCTGGTCTCATGTATGGAGGTAGCAAAGAGGCCTCTGCTTCTGTGGTAAGTATGCATTCCGTTACCATCGATTATTATGTTCTTTCTCAAGGGTTTTTTGGTGAATTCTTTGGACTGGTGCACTTTCTTCCATTAAATGAAATGAAAAATCTTTGCTTGATGTTCTTTTCATTATAAATGTTTTGGGAAGACTTTGTTGAGGGAGAAATGTTTGCATCTGTATACAGAGCAAGGACGCTGAAGTGATGTTGAAACTTGGGAACACGCCAGATAAGCGTGAACAGCATCGACTTATGAGGGATGCAATGGAGAAGAGATTTATTAGAGTCGCTCGTGGCTCCTTATTCGGTGGAATTAGGCTCGGGATGTTTACTGCTGGCTTTTACTGTCTGCAAAACCTCCTTGCTGAGAAACGAGGTGTTATTGATGTTTATAACATAGTTGGAGCTGGTTCTGTTACTGCTTCTACATTTGGTTTAATCTGTAAATATCACAACTGTTATAGGAATCCAGAAATCCTCTTTTCCTCTTCGAAAAGTAGTCGTAACCCTTTGTCTGATTCCTTAATGTTACAGTGCCAGGTTCCTTTCGTTGGCGTTTAAGGAACGCAATGTTGGGTTCTGTTTTGGGTGCTGCAATCTGCTTCCCACTTGGTATAATATGCATCCAACTAATATTATCACCTTTTCTTTTTCTGGCTTTTCACTGTTAAAAACAGCAATCAAAGGCCATATTACCCCTGCTTTTTACGAAGACCGAACACAAATTATGATGCTCTAACTGGATGAACCAGCTGCCTTTATATATTTAAACCTCGAATGAAGCAAATCAAGAATTGGACTAATGGAAGTGCTTGCTTTCAGGTTGGCTTCACTTGAAGCTTGTAGCAAAAGCAAATGAAGGGAAATTGACTACTACCACTGAGGAATCAAGAAGCGTTATTGCTGCTGCTGTCGAGAGGCTAGAAGGAAACTTAAAGAAGAGGGCTTGATCTTCTGCAACGAACCGGTACGTATACTCTCCACATCGAAGGACTTGCAACCGATGAATCTAGCAGTGGCAAGAAGAGGTGATAGAGAAATTATAATGTATTGTTTTAGGCTTTTACTAGCTTTAGACATGGTGTTAGCTAGACATATACAAACAAGATATTCAATAAATCAAATGGAATGAAATTTCACCTTATGTAAAACCTGTGGTCCCTTTCTTTATTTGCCTTCTTTTGGTCCCACAAGGAGTGGATAGAGGAAAAGAATGAATAACGCAAATTGGAACATTATTAAAGTTTTCGACTTGGATACACTAGTCAAGAATAATAGGCTAATAATGTGAAGGATTTGGAATTTGAAAATTGGATTAATTAACTAATCTTGTTTTGTCCCATTTGATGTAGGTGATTGACTAATAGTCCCACCTAATCTGTTTCCATATTTATTTATTTTGAAATTTGAATCAAGAATCAAAAGGTATTCTCATTTTTCTCATGAGAAGAAAACTTTTCTAGAGTGGTCCAATGAGCAATGAATTGAACCATGCATTTGTGTTCACATGGAGTCAGTTATACCCTTCAATTATGGCTGTTGTTTAAGCAAAGTTGTCTTCCCATTTTGATCTTCTTTCAGAGTCTTGATCTGAAAGTCAAGTCTAAGAAGATCCTGTTCCAGAAATGGAAACTTATTAAGATCCATTTTTGGGCTGAAATGATGGACCCTTATCTAGTTTTCTTTAAGACATGATTATGCTCTTCTCTATGAATGATTGCTGTGTCTAATACTGCAGCAATGAGGTCTATTATCACAAATCTATAGCATTAATCTGATTATCAACATCATACAAAAAGCTTGACTTGCAACAGGACTATGATAATCATGGTAGATGGCAAAACTTTCGTATCTTGCCTCGTTTCACAGGTACATGGTCGAATCTAGTTCTAGACGCGTCTCTTTTGGCGTTAGGCCTTATCTTTTCCCGCTTGACAAAGGCTCGCCATTCTTCAATACCTGTTGCCTTGTGAGGCGTCAGTATTGGCACCTCGCGTCGCTGTAGAAGCGCCAGAATCTCCTCGGTTTTGCCCAGAAGAAGAGCTGCTTTACGCACGCTCTTCTCCCTTTCCTCGATAGCACTATGGTGGCACTTCACGGTTATCACATGTGCAAGATTTGTGAGGCATGCTGCCATTATATCTGCAATCATGACATACAATTTGTCGAACAACGACTCATCTGTTTCGTCATTTTCAACGCCCCCATGGCTGAGCATGATTGTTCTGGTCACTCTATACATTGAGTTAGCAGCAATGACATTAGGAGGCCAGTTCAGAGGGTTTTTCATGAGGCAGTCTCTGGCTTCTCTCTGGAACTCAAGCACACTCTGTTCAGCTTTATAGAAGAGCTCTTGTAGTATTTCTGCTCTGTTTTTCCCCTTGAGAGACGTTTCGCGAAGATCCTCGTCTTGCCACTTGTGGTAAAGCTCGACTTTCACCCACACCACGTTAGCTGCAGTTCGTATGTTAGCTAGCCCGCCTTTCCTATCCAGAGCTTTGTCCACGAGCTTCACGAAGCGAAGCCCTTCAGTCACACTACTCAAAAGAACATCCGACTTGCTCTTCTCCACGTTGGGAAGAGCAAGCGCGATGCAAGCCAGAGTCACCACCGGTAGAGACCAGCAGCAAGGAAGGTCTTGAGAATGTAGGCTCGGAACTTGATCGCTGTCGAATTCGACCACCCCTTTGAAGCTGCAAGATTTGGAGAGTAGTTCTAGTAAATTCTTGGGCTTCCTCATCTTACCTCTGTGAATAACTTCATCCACTTCTTTGCAGATGTTTTCTAGTGTTTCTGCAGGGAGCTCTACTTCCCCTTCTAGCAGCATAACATAATGGCTAAAATCCGGCATGGAATCGCCACCACTAGTCCCCGAGACTTCTGGATCGCGTGAGGACACAGAATGGGACACGCGACTCTGCCTCTTCAACCCTCGGAAATAGTTAAAACACGAGGCGATCGAACTAGTGAAGCAGATAGAGATAAGAAGAACTAGTTTGCTACTCAGAACAATCAAACTCTGAACAGAAATGCAGAATTTGAGAAACATTCCTCTCAAATCATGAACAAGTCTCCTGCTCTTGATATTGTGAACTTGGAAAGACAAAGAGCTCTGTCTCCACTCCACCATTTTCTGAGTCCAATAACCCTCAACAGTCACTGCACTTCTCATACTCCTTTTGCTGCCACTGTACTTCGCGGCGACGAACCATCTAGAAGCCGGAGCAATAGTCCCGACGACTACTCCGGCAGTCTGAGCTATAAGAACAAACTTCGACGACCATCCGTAGCTGGAGTAAGTTTGATGCAACAAGCCAAACTGCAACGCCATCCGAATCTCGACTTCCACCAACACGAGAGCGATCAACAAGCTCGACATGCCAGAAGCAGTGGAGGTCACAGAACGAGCTATCACAAACTGAGGATTGCTAGTTTCCGCCATCACCCAGTATTTCTTAATCAACACTTTCAGTTTATCAGCACTGATCATCGTCATCACTCTCCCTGCGTCTGATTCGTCTTCGTTCAAGGCCGATCTGTGCATCTCGCGGTACTTCCTCTCCAGATACCTCTTCGTTGACGGGATCATCAGAGATGAGGAGACGTACATCAGAAGCAGAAACAGCATAGAAACAATGGCCATCACCTCCTCAGGAAAGGCAATCCTGTTCCCTAAAAAAGCATGCATCTGAACAATTTGTATGACCACATTCACAACAACGGTGATCACCAGAATCCCCAGAGCGGCGACGTTCATCAAGACGTCCTTGTCGCTCATGGACCCCAGCGAGGTCAGGAAATTGGCCATGGCGGTGGACAGGAACACGAGGCTGCTGATCTTCGCGAGGCGGTCGGTGACGGTGTACATGCGCGTGGTCAGATCCACCGGCAGCTTCATCGCCACCGCCAGCAGAGTCAACGAAGTAGCATTGATGGAGAAATAGGAGGAGGGGAACCAGTGCTTCTTCCTCCACAGTCCGTGGAGAGTGTCGGCGCCCATCGCCGCCGCGCAGACTAGAGACGCAGCGGCGACGTACATGCCTATCCATGGCATGGGGCCTTCTAGAAGCTTCTGGATGGAGGAGACCCTCTCCGGACTCTCCGAGCTCCCGTCGAACGTCATCGGCGGCTCGAGTTTTCAGATCCCAGAACAAGTAAAGATATAGAAGGAATGGTGTTGGATTATTAGTAGAAGCTTAGGTGTGTGATGAAGTTGCAGAGATGAGTTTAGGAAGAAGCCATTGGTAGTAGAGATATCAAGAATATTAATTAATATAAATACAACGTGACACATTATTATAAGTATGTAGCTCACAGCTTCTTATTACCAAACTTCAACGTAATATCTTGGATTTGTTTCATTACAGTGATTGAGATATTGGCTCTTTCTCCAATAATAAAAGCTTCCTCGTTTTCCTTTTCTCTAAATTAAATTAGGGTTGGATGTTACGTGCCAACATGCATGTAAAAGAATTAATATATGTACGTGTATAAAAAATCCAGTGAAATCCTTTTGTCCCAGATACAACCGAACTCGTTCGTTTTAAAATTTAAAACCATGAAATCAGTCCAAATTTGGTTCTGACTTCTCAAAACTAAATTCAATTACTTTATTATTTGATTTAATAGTGAATCTAAATTTGAGTTTATTTGAGTTCCGATTCGTTAAAAAACTTATTTATTAAATTATTTGAATTGATATATAGGAGATGATTATATTAAAAATAGATACATTTTGTCAACTTAAAATAAATCTGAAATATCTATATATTTTTATCAGCGAATACAATTAAACTATATGCTCGTCAATAAATTCTAGTCAAAAGGAACAACAAATTCCACATTTTGAAAGATAAAATAATTTAATATGTACATTTATCTAAATGATTTAAAAGTCAATATTTATTTTTAGTTAACTAGTAAAGAATTATTTTTACTTGATATCTTATATATATATATATATATTTATATTTATATTAATTTGACAAGTTCTAAACTAATTCTTATATAAAATTTGCGAACTATTTAAATCTCGGCTCATTTTTAAAGTTTGTGAACAAGTTAATTAATAAAATTTGTTAACAAAGTTTGCGAACTATTCAAAATTTTACTTGTTCAAATTATATATAGCCAAACATGTTCTAAACCTTTCGAATAAAATAACATTAAGATCGAGTTCGCCTTGAAAAATAATTCGAACTTCGTTCGAAGCTCAAGTTCAATTTATTTAGTGAAGAAACGAATTCTAAACACGTTTTATATCAAACCGAATTCCAAATAGTTTACAAATAATTTGATTAGTTTACATCCTTATAATATATATCATTATAAATGTTTCATTATTATCTACTCCTTCCGTCTCATTTAAAATGTGTCCATTTGATTAAAATTGTAAGTGTTTCATTGACTTTTGGTGGCAAGTTGAATGGAATAGACGAAGAATAATTTAAGACTCTTAACAGCTCTAATCTATGAACTTAACAGATAATCTATACTATTAAAATAAAATAAGGATGATAAACATTAAATATTTTAATGCTTAATTATAATTTGTATTTGGTGCTTTTTATATTTGAAATTTGTTGTTTCGAGGTCATTGACTTAAATGAAAGGTATCGTCTCCTTGCTAGAATGTGCCAAAATTAAAGGGCTCAACATAAATTATTGATGTTCGAGTCCCTATATTAATAATCAACGAAAAGATACCGTTACGGAAAAAAAAATTAATGAATATGAAAAGAATAAATCAATAATATAAAAATAAATATTAAAAAATTATTTAATAATATCAAACATCCAATACTTTTGACCAATCTTTATTTTTCTCACGATCTCCACATGATTTAATTTGAGAAATGGATCAACAAATATAAAAATAAGATTGAAGAGGGAGAAGAGTTTGCCAAAGAAGCTCTTCTTCTTGGAGAAATAGAGGAGATTCTGATGCTTCTGCAGTCAAAATTGATGAATCATATTGAAGCAAGAAAGCCTTTTTCAAACATAAAGACTAATAGTTTTACCTCAATTTCCTCACACAAAAACGTGTACATATATAGTAACATAGCTCAAGTTTTTTGACTTACTACTGTATTTTATACTCTTCTTTCCCACTAATTTAGACATGCGTTGATAATGTAACATTCTTAGTAATTACTTAGCTATTCTTATATTCATTTGATAATGTTCATTTGGATAATCTTGTTTTAGTAATTACTTAGCTATTCTTGATCATGAGTTGGGCCTAATTAAGTATAATTGGTCCCATTCTTTTATGTCTAAGACTGAATATGTCACGCCCCAAATCCCGAGGGACGGCGCAGGCGCCAAGGGCATGACTGGGCAGGGATAAAAGAAGCGGGGAAGAAATGGGGCATTGTGTTCGTGTGCATTATAAGAGAGAGTTGTCCTTAAAAATCGAACAGCATCTCCTCTATAACTTTGACTATGCCATTTTACAACCCAAACAGCTAAACAATGCAAAGACAATGTCTTTAATAATGAATCTAAAATGAATCATATGCAATTTGGAGATAATACAGCTCGATACATGGGAACGGTAATCCTGAATCCCAAGCGGCCGAATCGTCCAATATGAAAGACGGGGTTGTAGATAATATAGCTCGTCTCGTAAGAATGGTAATCCAGAATCCTCGAGAGGCCGAATCGTCCAATAAGAACCGTCGATCAAAGACGGAGGTTAGTGAGCCTAGCTCGCCAAAAGGAGTCACTCACCCAGCTCACCAAGTGTGGTCGGCATTCGCTCGAACACTACATAAGGGGCCGATGAGTTGAGCGTCCAAGGGGCCGACTGCTTCTAAGCTTTCTTATGCACGTGTAATGGACAATGATAATATGACAGCATGAACTTTTATTAATAATGGCCGATGAGGCCTTCGTAGAATGAGGAAATGATTTTAGAGTTTAAACATATATACTATCACAGAATAAAATGGAGATACCCTCGTTTGGAATTATGTAATCCAATTTCAAATTGGATTTACTATCTCCTTAATTTTTATATCTCACTTTCACAATTAAATTTTAATTAAATTTTTTTAATAAACTTATACATGCTTTAGTATAATTTTATATATAATATTAGGTTCATCCTATCCAATTATAAGAATATAGAATTATTTTTTAACAGATTCGTATTTTTTAACGTTTTTAGTATATAACACATGAATCTCGCGAGCTCGGGGTCGCGGGATTCGTGTGTGTCTATGTAATATGTACAAACACATGAATCCCGCGATCCCGAGCTTGCGGAATTCGTGTGTTTTAATGTTTTAGTATATAACAAACGAATTCCGTGAGCTTGGGGTCGCAAGATTCGTGTGTTATACGAGAATTTTATACAAACATACGAATCCAACGAATTCGATCTCACGGGACTCGTGTGTTTTAACGTTTTAGTATATAACACACGAACCCAACAAGCTTGAGGTCGTGGGATTCATGTGTTATATGTGAAATAATGTTTAAAATTCGAAAATATGCATAATAAAAATAAAAGGGTAATTAAATTTAATATTTTTTAAAAACTATTATTTATCTTTTAATATATGTAGAACTATTATTTATCATTGTTTTTAGAAAATGGCTATTTTATATTTCCCCCATTTTATGTTAAACTACCAATGAGCTTAGAACAACTCCTTACGGAACCAAAATAAGCAAGAATCATAATACAACTCTAGTGATAAATACAAAAGCTAGCAGTAATCAACAATTTAAACAAGTTAGCTAGCGTAATAATTTATTTTTAATTCTAAGATGTAACAACTTGCACTTAATTATAAAAGGAACAGACAAACCCTAAACACCATAATTCAACTCTACCTATGGATTAAAAAAATTAAGGTAATTAATCAATAATTATTAACCCAAAAACGTTTTTAAGAATAAAAACATGAGATCATATAAATATTCACAACAGTCTTTCTAATTCTACCTGCCCTCCTCAACTCATATTTATCCAAACTAACCTATAGAATTTTCTTCAACAAAAATAATATTTAGCTTTTTGTTTTTTTGTCCAAAGCTCCAACATTATAGTATAAAAGTCTAATAGACTAATGCATTATTAGAAACACTCATTTTCCTCAACTAAAACACTTTCTTGGAGAAATTTTGATAAATTCTGTTGCCAATGGACGGAAACTCACCGGCGGGGGAGAGGTCGGCGACGATCGAGAGGCTGCTCGAGGCGCCGATGACGTGGATAGGCACGTACGTCGCCGCCGCGTCGCTGCTCTGCGCGGCAGGTATGGCGGCCGACACTCTGCACGGGATGTGGAAGAAGAAGCTCTGGTTCCCATCGAAGTACTTCAGCCTCAATGCAACTTCACTGACGCTGCTCGCGGTGGCGTTGAAGCTGCCGGTGGATCTCACCACCGGTATGTACACCGTCACCGACCGTCTGGCGAAGATCAGCAGCCTGGCGTTCTTGTCCACAGCCATGGCGAATTTCCTGACGTCGCTGGGGTCCATGGCCGACAAGGACGTCTTGTCCAACGTCGTCGCTCTGGCCATTCTGGTGATCACCGTCGTTGCCAACGTGTTCATACAGGTTGTGGAGCTGCATGCTTTTCTGGGAAAGCGGCGTGCGTTTGTAGAAGAGATTCTCGCCATTGGATTGATGCTGCTTCTCCTCCTCATGTTCATCTCCTCGGCTGTTATGATCCTCTCCACCAAAACCTACCTGGAGAAGAAGTACCACGAGCTGCAAAGATCCGCCTTGAACGAGGATGATTCCGATGCAGAGAGAGTAGTCACCATTGACAAACTAAGAGTCTTGATCAAGAAACACTGGATGATTGCAGAGACCGGGAATCCCGAGTTCGTGTTAGCCCGTTCGGTCACCTGCACGACGTCCGGTGTGTTGAGCTTGCTGATCGCCCTGGTCTTGCTTGAGGCCGAGATCCGGATGGCGAAGGACTTCAACATACTGGATCAGGCAAGTTCGAGCTATGGCTGGTCGACGAAGTTTGTTCTCATAACACAGACCGTCGGGGTAATAGTTGGCACTATTGCTCCGGCGATGAGATGGTTCGTCGCCCTCGACTATTGCTCCTTGAGTGGAGGAATAAGGAACATCAAAGGCGCAATGACTGTAGAGAGCTACTGGACTCAGAAGATGGTGGAGCTGAGGCAAAGGTCTTTGTCTTTTCCAATTCGAAATCGCAAGGGTAGGAAAGCTGTTCATGTCTTGAGAGGCCAGTTGCTGTACCTCTGTATTTATGCTCAGTATGTAATAGTTTTAGCTAGCAAGCTTGTCCTTGTTGTCTCAATCTGTTTCACCAGTCCGATAATGTCGTGCTTCAACTCTTTAAGGAGATTGAAACGGGAGAATCGTGTGTCGGGCGCTGATTCGGGAGTAGAGATTAGGCCTTATGTTATGGTGCTGGAAGGAGAGGCTGACCTTCCTGCAGAAGCTCTAGACAATATCTGTAAAGAAGTTGATGAAGTTATTCGAAAAGGGAGGATGAGGAGTCCTAAAGACTTACTACAACTGCTGTCCAAATCATGCAGCTTCAAAGGGGTGGCAGAGTTCGATAGCTATCAAGTTCCAAGTCTCCATTCCGAAGATCTCCCTTACTGCTGGTCTTTACCAGTGGTGACACTGGCTTGCATCGCGCTTGCGTTTCCGAAAGTCGACAGGAGCAAATGCAGCCTCCTCCTCAGCAGCGTGGCAGAAGGGCTTCGCCTAGTGAAGCTAGTCGACAAGACTCTTGATAGGAAAAATGTGCTAGCAAACATCAGAACAGCAGCAGATGTGGTGTGGGTGAGAGTCGAGCTTTATGACATGTGGCAAGACGAGAATCTCTGTGAAGCATCTGTTGAGGGGAAGAATGCAGCAGAAATACTACAAGAGCTCTGCACTAAAGCTGAAACGATAGTGATGGAGTTTCTTCATAGGGAATCAATAAGCTGCATCATGAAAAACCCTCTTAACTGGCCTGCTAATGTCATTGCTGCAAACTCAATGTACAGAGTGACTAAAACAATCTTGCTCAAGCATGGAGGCAGTGAAGACGATGATTCGGATGAGGCGTTGTTTGAGAAGTTATCGATCATGATTGCAGATATACTGGCAGCATGCTTTACAAATCTGGATCATGTGATAAGTTACAAGTGTCACAGTAAGGTGATTGAGAAAAGGGAGAGAAGTGTGCGCATTGCAGCTCTTCTTCTTGGGGAAACAGAGGAGATTTCTTTGCTTTTGCAGCAGCGTCGAATGCCTATGTTGAGTCGTAGTAAGGCAGCCAATATCCAAGAATGGAGAGCCCTAGTCGATGTTCAAGAATAGAGAGAGCTTTAGCAAGTATAATAGTACTACTTCTTGTACTTCTTGCATTTCCATTTGAAGATAATAATCTCTCATGCTAATATGTTGTTGCTTTGGGGAATTAATAAAAAAAGGTTAACTTCTATGTTCAAGATTCAAGAATAGAGAGCTTTGCCAAGTATGATACTACTTCTATCCGTGAAAGATTTGGATATATGTGGAGTTAAGTTATTTGAATCACATTTAAATAACATGAGAGCTAAGGAATTAATTGTGTTTTTCAATCCAGAAATCACATCATCTGATTAAGAAGGAATATTATAATCATTAAACTTCATTAAAATATTTAAACATTACTATCAGAGTTGGATTAGTTTAATTGATGTGATCATAATTAATTACTTTTTGACAATGATTTATAAATAATTACGAGGTAGGTTCACCTGCCCAGACATGTTTAAACTGTTTCTAAAATCTATGATTTATTACACAATCTAAAGCATATATTAATCTATTGCTAAAACTATACAAAATGTTTCTTTTGTGAATTGCATGATATATCACTATGAATATATTTAATTTAATGATAATTCTGTAACCATTATATATATTATATATTAGTTATTTGTAATTTTTCTCCTGCACTCGTCGATGCAATTTATGTAGAACTACTCCGATTTTAAAACGTGCTATAAAAGATTGAGAATGGTTGACGTTTTTACTCTTATAATGAATACTCTAGACGTCTTAAAAAAATCGTAATCAACTAAATTGTATAATAATTGATTGACGGTTTTTATTTTTTAACATGTAATATTACTTTTAATTAATTTTTAAGGTTTATAAATTCAAAAATAGAGTATATAATTTTTTTTAAATAATCGTTAATTAAAATTCATTATATCATAATGATAAATTTTTTATTTTTAAAAAATATTAATTAAAACAATAAATTTCGCTGTACCACATTATTTATGAAACAACCTCAAGAGCTTGTGTGATTTGTCATGTATGGAACATAATTACTCAAACACATTTTATCTCATTATATATGTGTAACTTATAAAAATCTCAATACATACATGCACACAAATAATTTATTCTTCAATACATGCAAACTAGACAAATGGTGACTTATCAATCATGCCTCAATATGGAATGATGCAAGAAGCCAAATTAATTTCACCATTGCTAAGGAGAAGGTTGCAGCATTAATGCCCTCCACTCCTCTATATCAGCTGCTTTCTCAGGATCCAAATTTGGAAGATCATGATGCTGCAGAACTCGAAGAATCTCCCCACTCTCTCCTAGAAGAACAGCAGCTTCTCTCACACTCTCTTGCCTATTCTTGATTGCACCTTTGTGACACTTGTAGATTATTACATGTGCTAAGTTGGTGAGACAAGCTGCTAGTATGTCCGAGATCATGATGGACACTCTCTCAAAGACTTGTTCATCTGTTTGGTTTCTCTTATCTCTATTACCTAGCAAGATAGTTTGAGTTGCTCTGTACATCGAGTTAGCAGCTATGACTCTACTAGGCCAATTTAGAGGGTTCTGCATCAAAACATCTTGCATCTTAGTAGTGAAATCTTTAACTGTCTTTTCCCCAATAGTGGAAAGCTTCTGCAGTGTCTCCTTGAGAGTTCCATCTCTTGAAGTACTTGTGCTTTCAAGATCATTATCCAGCCATTTTCTGTAGAGCTCGACTCCGACCCACACGGTATCTGCTGCATTTTTCGCGCCTTCCATTTTCCCGGTCTTATCCAGACTTTTCTCAATGAGCTTTACTAAGGGCAAGCCTTCACTAACACCACTCAGCAACTGATTAGCCTCGTGTGTCGGGATGTTAGGAAGCGCGATGGCGATGCTTGTTAAGGTCACTAATGGCAGAGACCAGCAGTTGGGTGGTTCTTGAGAGTACAAGCTTGGGACTTGATGACTGTCAAACTCTCTCAGCCCATTGAAGTTGACAGATTTGTTCAACAGCCTCATTAGGTTCTTGCGCTGCTTAGTCTCACCTCTTTCTATCAACTTATCCAACTCATTGCATATGTTTCTTAGAATCCTCTTAGGCAGCTGTGCTTCGCCTTCGAGTAGCATAACATAAGGGATCAAATCAAGGTCCACACCATCCCTTGATTCCACTGAACTGCAGCAGCAGCACCTTTGAAGGGCTTTAAGAAATACAGAACAAGGGAAGATAACCATTTTGCTAGTCCGAACAAAGAAAACCAGAACTAGTTGGCAAATACTTAGAACCAATCTTTTTCCTTCATGAAGAAGCTTTCTACATCTATGGTGTTGAATCTGCAAAGGAAGTGGTTTCTCCCTCCACTCCACAAGCCTCAAAGTCCAATACTTTTCGATCTTGCATTCCTCCCTGAAACCCTTTTGCTCTATCATTGATACTTTGAACCAAGCAGCAACATACCATCTCATCAGAGGAGCAATAGTGCCCAACACTACTCCAACAAACTGAACAAGCGAAATATAATTGATCGACCACTTGTAGTTCGATGCTGTATGTAAACCATTGTACAGCAAGCTCACCCTCACATAAGCTTCTACGAACGTAAGAGCCATGAAAAGACACATCAAGCCACAAGTACCGGAAATAACAGAACGCGCCATCACAAACTGAGGGCTACCGGTTTCTGCCATCATCCAATACTTCCTCACAGTTACTCTCAGATCAACCACACTAAACCTCACCACCTCCTTCCTCTCATTCCAGGCGATCTTCTGCATCTCCTTATACTTAAACTCTATGTACCTTCTGGTGGTCGGAACCACCGTGGAGTAAAAACACAACATCACAACTAAAATAAGCATGAAAATGATAGCTGCTATTTCTTCAGCCAACACCACTTGGCCATCAAGAACATCACTAGTTTGGACATTATGGATACACACGTTTACTGCAATAGTCACCACTAGAATGCCTAAGGCAGTTAGGTTTAGCAAAATCTCATTACTATCCATGGATGCTACAGATGTCATGAGATTTGCTACAGCAGTTGACATGAGTACTAGGCTTCCTACGCTTGCGATCTTGTCGTGGGTTCCCATCATGGGACTTGTGAGATCCACAGTCAGCTTCATCGTCACAGTAAGCAGTGTTAATGTTGTAGCATTGAGGGAGAAATACTTACAAGGGAACCATAATTTCTTGTTTCTGAAGCCTCTGAGAACATCAGCTGCCATGGCAAGAGAGCAGATTGCAGAAGCTGCGGCGATGTACATGCCTATCCACGGCATCGGTGCGTCAAGATTGTTTTGTATTCCGACGTCGTAAGAGTCGCAGAATCCTCTATACCAATCAGTTATTTCGTGGCAATCATTGAGGTTCCCGAGGCATTCGTTGTAACTTTGATTGCAGAGAGATGAATCCATGGACTTGAAATGAAGAAGCTTCTCTGCAAATTTTATGGTGTAACTCTCTCTCTCTCACTCACTCAACTATTTTCCAGTGTTGTTCGAGCATAAATACATAGAATTTTTCGGAGGATCAATTTTAAGCTGCTGTTTCATCTCTATATACTTCAAGTTCCAGTCGTCTAGCATTATTGGCCATAAATATATACTCATGCCACATTTTATCAGTTACGATCCTCCTTGACTTCAAGTTCCAGTCGTCTAGCATTATTGGCCATAAATATATACTCATGCCACATTTTATCAGTTACGATTATTAAGAAAAATATATAAAGTAGTATTAAGAAAAATATATAAAGTAGTGTAAGAAGGATAAAAGTGGTATAATTCATATCTTTTTGAAGATATAACTTTTTTTATATATTAAATGTGTCAAGTTTGGTGAGAGGGAGGAGTACTAATTCCATCCTTATTTATAATATGATATTTTTGAATACGAGTATTAAGTAAATAATTTTTTATATAAAAAGGTGGAATTTAATAAAATTGATTAATTTTTTAAAAATAAAATATTTTATTTTTTATTATTATTGAAACACTCTAATTTATAAATTTATTACAAGAAAATTAAGGTATAGGAAAATATGGAAAGTCTTGTAACAATAATAGCTATCCCTTTGTTTTTTATATCATTTCTGTAGGACAGAAAATAAAGTTAATAGTATAATATTATAGTGGTTTTGTCTTTTGCAATACACTCATTTTCTTGTTGGAGAAAATATTACTACATCATACCAATGCATTATTGATAATATTATACTGTGACGTGGAGAGAAAATAAGATGATAAGAGGATGATATTTTTCACTTTTTGTGCTTCACAGCAGGGGTGTCGCGATACAGTATATCTTACTAAAATTGTCATACCTTATACGTTACCTTTACCTTCGGTATGAAAAATTTCATACCGTTACCTTACCATACTTTTCGGTATACCTTACTTTCGGTATGACATTTTTACATACATATACCTTACCTTATTTTCGGTATACCTTACCTTACTTCGGTATACCTTTCTTACACGGTATACCAAAACTTATTTACTTTCGGTATATTTTACCTTAATTCGATATACCTTTTTTTTTGCGATATACCAGAATTTATTTATAATGAAAATTACCTTAAACAAGGTCTAACATATAAAAAATATAAAGTATTATTTTTTAATAATATAATTTATGAGATAAACCACTGATATCATATAATTAATTAAAATGTATTAACTAACTATATTATTGTATTTTCATATAACTAATTAACTAGATTTAGACATATAATTATAATTAATTTGATCATTTATGTATGATATATTATAAAAATAATAATATATTTTCATTAATTATATATTACAACTTATATTATATTTAGTAACTAATAGATCGTCTAATTATATCATAATTATTTAGTTATGTAACAATATATATATATATATATTAGTTTATCGTTATTATTTAAGATAATAAGTAGTATATAAGTTAGTGTTCAATCTTTTTAATTATCTATATATTCACATGTTTTTGTAGTTTGTCATTCATATTTATTAATTATAATTCATAATTTATGAATAAATAATTTTTTTATAATTCAAATAGAATATATATGTACATGTAATATTATAAATATATGTGTACATATATATATATATATATCGATATATACCAAAATAACGGTATATACCAATTTTTTCGGTATATACCGCGGTACGGTATATGACGGTATACCTCGGTATTTGGAAAAATTATACCTTTACCTTACCTAAAAGTTCGGTATGGTATAATACCTTACCAAAAATTTCGGTATACCTTATATTCGGTATTTTACGGTATTTTTCGGTACGGTAAGTACGGTATACCGTTTTTTCGGTAAATTTTGACAGCCCTACTTCACAGTTCACATTATATATTGTTTTTTTTTCTTAAATTTAAATTATTTGTGCTTTTAGTTTAATTCTATGCCATTTTTAAATCTCTATTAGAATATACAAATATCTTTTTACAACTAATGCTATTTTTTATCGTATAGGATACATTATATTATAAAAAAAAATGTAGAATAAATGTAAAATTAAAAAAAAAATGCGTAATAAGAAAAGGAGAATATTTTGTTACCCATCATTCTCTTGCAATAAGTTTACAACCAGATTTATATTAATCCCTAAAAGATCATGAAGATCAAAAAGTGATCAATGATATAAAATATAAATATTTAAAATTATCCATAAATTTGAGTGAGTAATAAATCATGCTGAAAATAAAATAAAATAATGGAAATTAAGCAAAGGAGCATCAACTTCAAGTATGAAAACGGTTTAGGACGAGACAATATGGGAAATTGGATTGTTGAAAAAAGTTGAAAAAATATGATAGGACAGTATGAGATTTTGGTCTATGTTATATACATAACTATATATCTAATTAAATATTTTAATTAAACAAAGAATTATATGACTTGACTCCATTCAATCATGGTGACTCGCATACCTATCATATTATAACATTGGTTGTTAATTACATTACAAAACTGTCATAGTAAAATATATTCAACATGGTTGGTCATTCACTAAAATAAACCCTGTTCAGATCCTATTTCAGCAAAAATAATAAAAATAAGAAAAAGACGTATAAATAGTATGGAATTGGTGTTTGAATTTTGTGTCACACTCTATTTGTCTTACTGTTAAATTTACAATTTTAATTATAATTTCTTGAAAAATATTAATCTAAATTAAGTTTATTTGGAATTTTCAAATTCAAAATTTATATTTCCGAATTTACCAACGCTCAAACTAAAATAAAAGTGAAAATAAATACTAATAATAGTGGGATAAATCCTTATTTAATAACAAAGATGTGTGACACTAAATCCCTTCAACTTCAAAGTCTGATTATGAAATTCTTGAAAAGAAGAATGAATCAAGATATAGCAACTACACCAAAATTGGGTGCGAAAGAACCAAGTATAAATCAATGGCCTAACTAGAACAAAGAAATACTCAAAAAAGGACATGCACTAAATTGCAAAATATCATCTGTCACCATGTCATGTTAGGTGTGGAAAATGCAGACAAAAACTCCTTCCACAATTTCAACCAAGCATCAATATTCAAACTCATATATAAAACCTCATCCTCACTTTCTTGATCATCAACATTCAAACCCATATAACATCACAATTTCAACATCATCGATCTCTATACAACTCTCTTTGATTTTCGACATAATCGGGCATGCCTGATTACGACCCGAACATCGATAGGCAGCTGGAGGCGCCGATGCCGTGGATAGGCACCTACGCAGCTATAGCATCCACTCTCTGCACGCTCCTCATGGCTACCGACGTCTTCCGCGGATTCCGAACCAAAAAGTACTGGTTCCCGTCCAAGTACTTCGCCCTCAACGCGACTTCATTGACACTGCTGGCAGTGTCAATGAAGCTCCCATTAGACCTCACCACCAAAATATACTCTGTCACGGACCGCCTCGCCAAGGTTAGTAGCCTCGCCTTCATGTCCATCGCCATGGCTAATTTCATGACCTCGTTGGGGTCCATGGAGGACAAGAGCCTCTTCATGAACGTCGTGGCGTTGGCCATTCTGGTGGCCACGATCACCGGGAACGTCTGCATCCAGATCATCCAGATGCGGTCTTACTTGAGCCTGAGGAGGGCCTTCTGGGAAGAGTCCCTGGCCCTGTGGGCGATGCTGGTGCTTCTTGTCATGTGTGCTTCGTCCGCCCTCACGATTCTGTCCACCAAGCACTACCTCGAGACGAGGTACAGAGATATGCACAACTCGGCTCTGGATGAGGAGGAGCTGGTGGACATGAGGAGGGCGAGCACCAGGAAGCTCAGGGTGCTGATCAGGAAATACTGTGTGATGGCGGAAACCAGTAGTCCTCAGTTTGTCATAGCTCGTTCCGTTACGAGCACCGTCTCCGGCCTCGTGAGCGTGATAATTGCCCTCTTGCTAATGGAAGCCGAGCTACGGATAGCACTCGAGGAGGGGCTATTTGACAAGACGATCTCGACGTATAAGGAATCCACGAGGGCGATTCTTCTGGCTCAGACTATTGGAGTGATTGTAGGTACAGTCGCCCCGATATCCAGATGGTTGATTACCATCAACCATAGGGCCTCGACCGAATGCAGAACGAACATCGTGAATGCATTCAGAGTCGAGGCCTACTGGACTCAGAAGCTGGTCGAATGGCGACGGAGCTCCTTACCTGTGGATATCAAGCATCTCAAGAGCAGAAAAGCTCTCCACAATATCAGAGGCTTGATTCTAACACTGACCATCCTCCTTCAAAACCTGATTGTTCTGGTGAGCAAAGTCATCCTCGCCGTCTCCATCTTCTTAACGCGGCCGATCAAGTCGTGCCTCGACTGCACCAGGAGGTCGAGGCGGACGCAAATATCTGACTCCGGCTCGCAAGAGGTGGACATCAGGCGCTACGTCATTCAGCTGGAAGGGGAGGTGGAGCTGTCCACACAAACTCTGTGGAACATCTTCAACGAAGTGGATGAGATCATCAAGAAAGGCAACATGATGAAACCAATAAACCTTTTGGATCTCTTATCAAAATCCTCAAACTTCAAAGGGGTGACGGAATTTGACAGCCCACACATTCCAAATCTGCTTTCTGATAAAAAACTTCCTTATTGCTGGTCTTTACCTATCACCACCCTAGCCTGCATCGCGCTGGCGATTCCGAAAGTCGGGAAAGAGAAATCCGAGAGCCTACAGCGCAGCGTGACCGAAGGGCTACGCTACGTGAAGCTCGTCGACAAACTTCTCGACAAAAAGGGCCGGTTAGCTAAGACTAGAGCTGCAGCAGACGCGGTCAGTGTGGAAGCAGAACTCCACGGCAAGTGGCAGAACAAGAACCTCGAAGAAATCTCTGTCAAAGGAAAGAATGCAGAAGAAACACTACTAAAACTCAATGAAAACTCCAAGAACACAGTTGACGAGTTCAAGACAAATCCCAACTACTGTTTCATGCAAAACCATGCCTACTGGCCCTCGGAAATCATTTCAGCCAACTCAATGTACAGAGTGAGCAAAACGATCTTGATCAGCCATGGTGGAGGAGAAAGCGACGCCACAGACGAGCAGGTGTTCGAGAGGCTAGCCATCATCATCGCCGATATAATGGCGGCGTGCCTCACAAACCTCCCTCGTGCCATAACCATCAAGTGCCACCGCTGTGCCATTGAGAAGAGGGAGGGAGGCGTGCGCAAGGCGGCCATGTATCTAGGCGAAACGGAGGAGATTATCGAGCTGCTGCAACGACGGGAGCTCCCGATCTTGGACCCCGTCCGAGCAGCTCACGTCGAAGAATGGCGAGCCTTGATCGGCCTAGAAAGTAAAGATAGAGATCTGTATGAACCCTCAATGGATCATGTAGCCGTCAACATGGAGGACTAATCAATGTTGTGCGGTTGTTATTACAAGTTTAATTACGCACGTGTATCATTGTATTTAACTTCAGTTTTGTTTTAACATTTTTCAAATAAATTGATTCATTATATTATAACAAATTTTTATTTTTAATAAATATTAATTAAAATAATATTTTTTTTGCAAAGCACAAAAGTGAAGCAACAAATCATATCCATGTTATATCTAGTTAATGAAATATAATTGGTATATCTAATTCAATGAACTAGTACTATATTGGTTTAGGCACAACAGTATAGATACAAATAGAATGTGATTCCTTTTGTATTTTAATCTCTTGTTGGAATTACATGATTTTATGAATCTATTACTACCTCCGTCCCACTAAAAGTGATTATGTTTCTTTTTTTAATTGTCTCACTGAAAATTGTCACTTTCCTAAAATAAAAAAGATTTTACCTTTAAAATACATCACTCCTATTTTATTCAAACAAAACACTTAATTTATTTTCTTAATATTTGTACCGACTCCCTTGTAGTCGCTTTTAGCGAAAGTATAATTTAATCTAATTCTTACAAAAAAATCTGCCAAATAATAATTGAGCTATTTTATTAATTTAAGAGTATTATTGGCATATTGTAACTTAATTTTATCCAAATATCAGAAAAAGTATTATGACTGATTCTTGATATAATCTACTCACGTTCAAGTCGAGTAAGTCCAAAGAAAGGTTGTTATAACAATATTTATTTTAATAAGTCACCTAGAAAGTATCAAAAAAATAATAAAAATTCGTTACGTTACATCATTAAATTAAAATTGATTATTAACTTTAGAAAATCAAATGGAAACATTCTCGTAGCCCAGCCAATAACAAAACTCCAAGAGATCTTCAGTCTATCAGTTTGTCTTTATCGAAGACCTACGTCAACGGTATACAGATTCTTTCTTATAAACTAGTTAATTTAAATATAAATATATTTAAATCGGGAATCAATAGTTTGGAAGAATAGTTTTTTAATTAATTAATGAAAGGGCAATAAAAGAAAAATAAATACAGAATATGATTACTATTTCATTATAAAATTAAAGATAGTTAAAATTTGTGTTTGCTATATTAATTTGGCTAAACCAAACTATTTCCCTATATTTAAATCGGGAATCAATATCAATATGGTTGTTGAACCAAATTAACAATTATTTAATCAATGTTAACTTATGTTTGCATTAGAATTTGAGTACCTAATTAGTTCAGAAAAAGGAAAATGAAGAGTCTGAAAGGAATGGATGCATCATGCATGTAGTAGTAACGAACCAAGATTTTCGACTAAGACGGGTCAAGTCAACTATTTTTAATACTATTATAAATTGTAAAAGTTAGATTTTATATCTTATTTGTATATGTTCACCTCAATATTTATACGTAAAATATCTTCTATTCAACTCATCTAATCATAAAATTATAAGGGCGAAAAAATAAAGCCCTTTTTTTTTATTAAGAATGATAAATAAGAGCCCTAATTATAATAAAGATAAATAATACTTTTTAAAAATGTTAGATAAATTTACCCTTTTACTTTTACTTTGTATATTTTGGAATTCGAAATATTATTAAATTGTGTACCATTAATATTTTACATATTTTTATATTTCGCTTCAAAATTTATCTTTTTTCTTAAAATATTTTGGAAGAAAAACCATCATCGTTCGTCGTTCTTCTTATTCGGTCGCTCGTCGTCGGTGTAGACAAACACACGAATCCCGCGACCCCGAGCTCTTGGGATTCGTGTGTTATGTGCTAAAACGTTAAAACACATGAATCTCTCGAGTTCGGAGTTGCGGGATTCATGTGTTTGTACATATTACATAGCAACACACAAATCCCGCGACCCCGAACTCGTGGGATTCGTGTGTTATATGCCAAAACGTTAAAAGACATGAATCCCGCGAACTCGAAGTCGTGAGATTCGTGTGTTTGTACATATTACATAGAAACACACGAATTCCGCGACCCGAGCTCGTGGGATTCGTGTGTTACTCGTGCGATTCGTGTGTTATATGCTAAAACGTTAAAACACACGAATCTCGTGAGCTCGGGATCGTGGAATTCGTGTGTTTGTACATATTACATAAAAACACATGAATCCCGCGAGCTCGGAGTTGTGGGATTCGTGTGTTATCATTATTTCTTTATCCAAAATCAAAATAAAATTTAAAAAGAGTAAATTAGTTTAGCTTTTCTAAAAAAGACTAGTATTTATCTTTTTTATTGGAAATGTTACTTTTTTTATCTTTTTTATTGGAAAGGTTATTTTTTTATCTTTAATTAAACAAAAGGATTATTTTACCCTACACTACAAGAAAAAAGGCCAACAACAACACCAAAAAGACAACGGTTTTTAAATAAAACCATTGTTGTAGGGGAAAAAACCGTTGTGGTAGCTAAAACCGTTGTCTTTGAGCAAAAAAATGCGCTAATAGACAACAGTTTTACATTGATGTTGTCGTAGCTCCGTTGTCATAGACAAAATGCACGCTCATAGACAACGGTTCTACAAACCGTTGTCTTTATCTGTTGTCATAGACAAATCTTCTTCAACTGAAATTTTCCAAATCTCTTGAACCCTAAATCCGGCGTCGCCATTTCCAATCCTCTCGTCGTCTTCATCCAAAATGTATATGAAAAATAACGCAGGTATTGTTTTGCTTTCATAATCAACATAAACTTTGGGATTGGAATGTTTGTCAAATTTTAAGCAATGAGAGAGACAGGATGTTCTAGAATCTCCAAATCCCTAACTCACCCTCGCGTGAAAACCCTTCTCCTCTTTCACTCTTCATACACTAGCAGGCAAACACTTCATCCCCTCCGCCGTGGTCACTGCCGTCGAAGCGGCGGGGTTTCGCCACCACCATGCCGCCGACGCTGCCGTTATGCGAGCCCCCTTAATCTCAGGCCGTTGTCGTAGTCCTAAATTGCAGCGACCTTTCACTCCATGGTTTAAGTACTCTCTGCAACCCCCCCCCCCCCCCCCCCCAACTTCCTCTCTCTATCTCTTTTGATCTCTCTCTACGCACCACCTTCCACTCTTTATCTCTCTACCTTCCTATGGATTCATCTGAGTTGCTAGCAAGAAATTCTATCGAGCAAGAAGAAACTTCAAAATTGGTGGTAAATTGTTATTCTCCCTCTCAAAGATTTATATTTTCTAGTTGGCAAAAGATGAAATATTTGTTAAGTTGAGTGTAGCTTGTCTCGACTCTGCATATATCGTACACTAATCTATGTTGCTCATATTTTCTGGGATTTGTGCGAAGTAGCAAAAAATCCATCTTAGGTTCAAAATCCGATCGCTCTATTTCCAGATTATAAGGCCGTAATATAATTCTCGATTTAGTTCTTAAATGATGAAACCGTGATCCCTCTTTGATGATTCCTATTCTAACTCAATGTAATGATTTTACTCAGTTGCCTGGCCTTGCTTTTCACAGTGCTCTTTCACAGTGTAATGATGAAACCATGATCGCTCCTTTGATGATTTGTCTGTTTTGTCTCAAGGCAATGGTGATGGTTCTTTCACAGTGCAATGCAGAGAGGCACCAAGATATGCTGCCCGGGTCAGGTTAACTAGATCACATGCTTTAAATGTGGGAACTGGATCTGGTAGCTATGAGGAAGGACCAGAAAATGTCAGCTAGAGTTCCTCATCTGAAAAACATATTGAAACTTCCTCAAAAATGTAAGTAGTTTTAGCTTCATTATCAACATTTGCCCTCTGCCCTGTTAGCTTGGTTGGTTCTTTATCTCCTAATTTATAGTAAGTGAAGGAATGAATGAACTAGTTCGCCACTTCCATTTAGTTTTTGTTGTGTTGTCTCTTTACAAAGTTCTGAACTTACATTGATAGTATGTGGACGAATCAATTTCTTGAGAGTGATAATGTTGAGTTTGGGTTCATGAATCTCGACTATATGCCTTCTATATTAGCCTTGAAGCTCATATCATCTTTTACTATATAGATTTACAGTGAAATATCTTTGTTGGATTTCCCCTCTCTTATGGGGGATCAATTGATAATTCATTGTTGTGATAAACGTTATACGAGCCTTGAATTTCGTAAAATCTTATATTAGTTGAATTACAGGGTGGAGAGATCTTCATTGTGTATGGAGAGATTTAGGAGGGTGTATTCAATTGAGATTCTATTGGATTTTTTTGGATTTTACAAAGTCTGTGGATTTAGAAAATCCATAGACTCCTGTAGAGTTTGACACACTTTTTTTTATTGATTTACATGGATTTTCATAGATTTGATAGGATTGTTAAATATATTTTTTTATTGATTTACATAGATTTCAATAGACTACGAAGTAAGGGATGACAATGGACCGGGTTGGACCGAGCTTCCCTAAGCCCAGACCCGACATGTAATTTTGTGGATGGGCCCAAGCCCGGCCTATGGCCCAACCGGGCTTGTAATTCAAGTCCAAGCCTAGAATCATGTGGATTGGACGGACATACATATTTTATTTATTTTATTTTTATTTTTAACATATTAAAAATATATATAATTAATTTATTTTAAAATAAATATATATTTTTTAATATTCATTAATATGTCTATTACTTTATATTTATTATACATTAATAATAATAATAATAATATTTATAGTATTTCACTCATATATTTTATTTAATATGTCTATTAATTTATTTTTATTATACATTAATGATAATAATAATTGTATTTATATTATTTTAAATTTATAATTTAAATATCAGATATCTAAATATTTGGATCGGGCTTGGGCGGACTTGGGTATGCCGGGCCTAAACATTAGTCCAAGCCCGACCATGACGCCATCGAGTCGGGCTTTGGATGCCCATTGTCGTCAAACTTGGACAGACTTAGGTCGGACTGGGCAAAAATTGTCACCCCTAGTAGGGGCCCGAAATAACATAATGGTAGTCGGATTTAGGGATGGCAATGGGACGGGCGGTTATATGTACAGGCCGAAGCCCGGCCTATCTCCCAGTCGGGCTTGAAAATTAGGCCCAGACCCATATGAATCGGGCGGAATAGGGCCAGACCCATGATTTTTTTAATTAATTAATTTTAAATATTTTTTATTTTTAATAAATTAAAAAATATTTTTTTATCGTATTTTATATATTTTAATATTTATTATACTTTTAAATGCAAATAAATATTAACTCCAAATTTATTTAGTTATATCTTATTTAATATATATATATATATTAATTTATACTTATTATATATTAATTGCAATAATAATATTAATACTATTTTTAATTTATATATTAATTATATTCATCGGACTTAAGATTTTGGCCCAAGCCCGACCCATAACGTCATCAGGTCGGGCTTGGGTGGCCCATTGTTGTCGGGCTTGGGCGGGCTTGAGTCGGATCGGACTAAATTTCATCCCTAGTCGGGTTTGTACAAGTCTGTGGAAGAATCCGTTGAAATCCCTAGTGATTATAAGAGATTTTGTAGAGAACAATCTATTTATATTTTTAAAAGAGAATCCATGAAAATCCATAGATTATTAAAATCCATGGATTGTTGAATACCTAGAGATTTTATAAAACTTTTTAAAATCCGTATTGAATACCTCTGGATTTTTAAAGACTTTTGAAAATCTGAATTGAATACCCCTGGATTTTAAAAGTCCAAAAAAATCCTACAAACTCCCCAACCAATACACCCCCCTTAGTCGTGTGTTAATATTTCTTAAGCCTTGTTTCAATTATACGATACTATGATTCCATTCTTGGAGCTGCATTTTATTAATTAACGAGTGTGACCCGGATGTTTTGTGTTTCAATGTGGGTTCATAGTTTAGCTATGAATCATATGTTATTGCCCTCATAATGACTAGTTTGTTCTACTTCATGGCAGTGAGTAATCTCCTGATCGAATTCCTTACCTTTTTCCTATTGCTATTGTGCTGTGCTCATGCACTTTAGCGTTCTTACTTATTTTCTTGAAGAAAGGGCCTACATCACTCTTACGAGCACTGGCAAAATCAGGCTTCACTGCAGCATTCTCTCTGATATTTGTTTCTGAGATTGGAGACAAGGTATAATATTGCAGAAATAGGTTTTTTGCCTTTATTTAACTCGAACTCTAGTGTATCTGTGCCAGAATTATCATGTGCTTCTGATTTATAAGTATTAGCCTCTGATCTATAGTTGAGGTTGGCAGATGTTGATCAACTTTAATTTGGTTACAGTTTTGCTTTCATTCGACAGACTTTCTTCATTGCTGCTCTCTTGGCCATGCAATATGAGAAAGTGCTGGTATCTCTCTCTCTTTCTCTGAGAAAGTCCATATTGAAATTGAGTCTCATCTTTTTTTCTTCTTCTTTAATTAAGTTTATTGATTTAAAACAAATGATTATTTTTGCAGTGGTATTTGGATAAAATATTCAGCTGGAAGAGTTGCAGGATAAAAATTTATTGCATTTTTTTTCCATTCTTATGAAGAAGGGCCCTCTTGATTTTTCGAAGCTGGATAACTATATGCATATGTTCAAGGGCAGCAGTTCAAGGTAGAAGATGCTAGAAATGTCACTCTTGTATTTAATAGAATCTCATATATTTGAAAGAACTTATACTTGAGTTTATATTTATGGAATACAATATTCTTTTACTTTTATTGTATATAAACATTATGGCAACACACATATTAAAAATTATAGCAAATAAATGTAGAAAAACTAATATAAAAAATTATAGAACAATTGCTTAAAATTATTTAACTCTACCACAATGGTTTTAAAAACCGTTGTCTATGAGCGAGAACCATGTTGTAGGTATCTACGACAACGGTTAAAAACCGTTGTCTATGAGTGAGGACCGTTGTCATAGGTATTTACGACAACGGTTAAAAACCGTTGTCTATGAGCGCCTTTTTTCAAGAGCTACAACAACACCTTACGACAACGGCGGGATTTGAGCTACGACAACGGTTAAAAACCGTTGTCATATCCCCTTTTTCTTGTAGTGGTATTAACTCAAATTATAATCACTAAGTTACAAAGTTATGATCAGCCTCGAAGTCGACCCTTTTAATTATTGAGTTGAGTTAGGAAAAAAAAAATCAAATCGAATCATAAATAACTCGCAAATAGTTAGGTTGGTACATATTCATAGCTAGAAACAGGTGCACCTAAATCATACACATCCACATATAATTGAAGCTGCCATAATAAATCAAATAAAACTGCAACCCTACCTACATCAATTATTCACAAAACAAGATCCCTATGCTGAAAGCTTCTCTGCAGATGCTCCATTAGAGTGATAGCTCCACTCGAACAACTACTTCCTCCACCCTCCTCCTCCCACGCCGTCCCGCTCCCATTACACGACGAAGGCGTCACCGCCTCCGAACCACTCATCATCTCCACCTCCGCCACCATCGCCCTCCTCCACCCCTCGATACTACACGCAGCACCACAGTCACCATCACGATTCACCCCAACTGGCAGTTGACGAAGCTCCAGCATTTCTATAACCTCCTCGCTTCTTCCAAGGAGAAGAGCCGCCTCTCGCACGCTCTTCTCCCTCTCCTCGATCACCTTCAGGTGACACTTCCTCTCTATCACCCGCCCTAGATTAGTCAGACACGCGGCTAAAATATCTGCTATCATTCTGCTTAACTGCTCGAAGACCTCCTTGTCCGTCGCCGCCTTCTCCTCATCACAGCCCTCCAAAACCGTGCTGCTGATCCTGTACATTGAGTTTGCTGCGATGATCTCAGGCGACCAGTTTGCAGGGTTGAACATGGGGCAATCCGCCACGTCGGTTCTCAAATCCGACGCGATGCTCTTGCTAACGTGCGCCAGCTTCTGCAGCGCGTGTTTGGAGGTGCTACTGCTCGAGCGGATCTCGGCGAGGTCGATTTCCTGCCACTTGCGGAAGAGATCCACTCTCAGCATGTACTCACCTGCTTTCTTTATGTTCTTCCACTCATCTTCCTCGTAGAAGCTGTTCTCCACTGTGTTTACAAAGACGAGGCCGTCTCTCACGTCTCTCACGAGCTGATCGGCCTTGCTTTTCGGGACGTTGGGGAGTGAGAGTGCGATGCTCGTGAGTGTGACTATAGGTAGAGACCAGCAGTTCTTGGGTTCTTTGTTGTGTATACTTGGCACTCGATCGCTGTCGAATTCAGCCACGCCTCCGAAGCTCGAATCGCGCAGGAATTCGACCAGACCACTAGGTTTCTGCCTTCTAGCTTGTTGGAGAAGTTCATCCACTTGTTTAGGGATGCTTTGAAGCATGTAGTCCGGCAAATCCGACTCCCCTTCGAGTCGAAGAAAATTAGGCCTCACGTTTTGCAGAACATCGCCGCCCAATTCCCTGGGGCCGGAATCCGACTGGATAGTGATAATCTTGTTCAGTATTTGCATGAGTCTGATCAGTGCCGTGGTGACTATGCATGAGATGACAAGGACGAGCTTGTTAACCAGAACAATGGATACTTGAGCTCGAAGAAGGAGATCTACAACGCGACCTCTCACGTTGTAAATCACTCTCCTACACTTGTGGTGTGTAACAATTGGCGAAATCGAGCTACCTTGCCACTCGACGAGCTTCCTGGTCCAGTAATCCTCGACCCGGAGCTCGTGCCTCAAGCTTCTGTTCTTGGCGCCGGAGCATCTGAATCTGACGGCCGTGAGCCATCGGAAGGAAGTGGAGATGGTGCCGACGATCACTCCGATCGACTGTACTAGTAAAATCCACTTGGTGCTGCAGCCGTAGCTGGAGCCGGTGAGGCTCAGGCTACGGTGCGCCACCCCTGTGCGCACGATAGCCTGCGCGAGGAGGAGAGCAGTGGCGACGCAGATAACGCCCGCGGTGGCGCAGGCGGAGGAGCGAGCGATCACGAAGGGAGGATTACTGGTTTCTGCCATCACCCAGTACTGCTTAACGAGATTCCTCAGCTTATCGACAATGGCGGCTTCCATGTCGGAGAACTCCTGGCTCAAGGCGAGGGTGTGCCTCTCCTGGTACTTGGTCTCGAGGCATTTCTTGGTGGTGAGCACCATTACGGCGGTGGACCCCAGCACGAGGAGGAGGAGGAGCATGAGGCTGAGGGCGAGGATCTCCTCAGGTAAGAAGACGCGGTGGTGGAGGAACGAGCGCGTCCCGATTATTTGAATGCAGACGTCTGCGACGACGGTGGCTATCAGAATGGCTAGAGCGGCGACGTTGATGAGAATGTCGCCGTCGGCCATGGTGCCGAGCGAGGGGACGAAGTTGGCCATGGCGGTGGACATGAGGGCGAGGCTGCTGATCTTGGCGAGGCGATCGGTGACGGCGTACATGTTGGTGGTGATGTCGACGGGGAGCTTGAGAGCGACGGCGAGGAGAGTTAAGGAGGTGGCGTTGAGGGAGAAGTATTTGGAGGGGAACCAGAGTTTCTTGCTGCGGAAGCCGTGGAGGAGATCGGCGGCCATTGCTAGGGAGCAGGCGAGGGAGGCGAAGGCCACGTACATTCCGATCAAAGGCATGGGAGCGTCCAGCTGTTGTTGGATCGAAGAGTTGTCGTTGGTCACCGCCATTGATGCTATTGTAAGAGTGTTTTCCGATGTCAGTATTAGTATTAGTGGGGAGTGTATGCAAAGCTTTTTCAAGAATTATTATACATATATAGCAATATGAGGGAATATTCCAGGTAGTTGCCAGCAAGGTTAATTAGCTAGATATTGTAAAATCATATATTGCATAATATGTCATTTCTTATTGTTTTACTAGTATAACACATTATACAATTATAAAAAAAATATTAATTATATCATATATTATTATTTTATTAACACAAAAAAAAAATGCTACATCATTAAATAGTAAAAAAAAAAATCGAATTGTGAATTGGGATCAATTTATACATTGTACTCTCCAATCTCCATGTGTATTTTGTTCCAATTTCACGTGATATAATGTATTTCATCCGTCCGGCATGAATTCAATGGTAACTTTTTATTAGACACAATTATTAAAGAATTAAAGTATATAAACCAATATAAAAATTAAAAAGATAATAAGATGGACGCCTTTTTTAAAAGATGGCTTTTATTATTTTTGAGTTGTAACAAATATATTGGAATGTGTCTACATATGTTTAGTAAATTGTATAATGAAGTAAAAGGAAAACATCGAAAAAATGTAAATTGTAGCCATCTTAAATTGTCTTCAAAAACAAAGTACTCCATAAATTAGTATGAATTGATATAAAATATGTAAATGGGATCCAGCGTCCACCATGTTTCACAATCAAATTCTAATATTTTTTTTACTAATTCCAATTTGATAATCCCTCCTCCCATAAGCATGACACAAAACTTTTAAGCACAGTTATTAGGAATAGTGTATAAAATAACGTAAGAATGATAAAAGTAGTAGGGTCCACAATTTTTGAAAGAGACAACTTTTAATATTTTAGAAATGTGTCAAGTATAATGAGACGTTTAGATAAGAAAATCGTGTCAAGTTTAGTGGGATAGAGGGAGTATTTTTTGGATAGTGAGTTGTGTCTTATCCCATATAATTCTAACATCATGTATGTCACTGTCTGTATTTGCACGGTTCAAAACTTTCACGAAAATATTTTAGTTAATTATATACTCTAAACTATTGTGTTTCTAAAAAAAATAAAATTAATATTTTAGAGGTAATTTTTATGGAAAGTAATAATTTTTAATAAAATACTCCAATAAAAAATAAGTATAGGAAAGTAAATATTGCTTGTTTTTTGTGTGATCATTCTCAGTAGTCATATAGTGACTTTTTCCTTTTGTTTTTATGCACTTTTTTGTGAAAAAGAAATATCAAAATACGTGGTTAATAATTGAACTCCTTTCCTCACACCCGCCTGGGGTTGTGTTACTTTCCAGCTCTTCAAATGTGAAACCGACAATTCTCTGGGATTAACCATTAATTAAATTGCTTCGGTTTTTTCTATTTTAGAAAGACACTGGTATTTACCGGATGGATTGATAAAATTAATTTAAGTTAATTTAATATTTATTTTGATGGATTACTTGATTTTGAACTAATTTTATAATCTTATCCTTTAAATATTCAATCATATGTTTTATTAATATAGCTAATCACTTAAAGTAAACACCACCTAAACAGAGAGCAGTGGATGTATGTGTTTATCTTTAATTAAACACGATTTACTTGTAGATTTAATCATTAATGATAGGATGTGGCCCATCAATAAGGCCCAATGCCCAGAAGCAGCTCGGCGGCCCAACACCGCGGCCCATCAAGAGCAGCTCGGCCGGCCCAATAGCACGGCCCACTTACTATAAATAGCCATAAACCGCCTATGTTATCTATAAATAGTCAGGTTAAAGCTAGATTAAGAGGGGAGACAGACATTCACTTTCTGTAAATCTACATTTTCAGCTCTCAAGTTATAAAACAAAAGAGATCTCCCCGTGGACGTAGATCTATTAAAAGATCGAACCACGTAAACCTCGTCTCGTTTACTTTCTAATCATCGTGCAAATCTCACTTCGAAAATCGGCGATCGATCACTGGCGCCGTCTGTGGGAAACGAAGTAAATTTTGTGTCCGGTCACTATTTCCGAAGTGAAAACACAATGGTTAGATCCACTCGATCTAATGCTATAGCTGCTGCTGCTAAAGGAAAGCAAAACGAGGCTGAAATGCCTCGTAATCCACCTCGTCTATCAACCGACGAAGGGGATGAACACTATGCTCGGCCTGGTAGGCAGGTCACAAACCGCCGAACTCCCGAAGGCCATGTAGAAGATGTCCTTTCCCACCGAGCTGATGACTCTATTAGCAGTGAGAGATTGAATCAAAATCAAGGGAACACCACACTTCGACCTCTGCTCGGCCATGCACTCAAAGCATATCTGGATCTTCACGAGCAAGATTTCCTCAAATTCGCCAAACAACATCAACAACGAGGTTAGTGCGAAGAGGATAAAGCGGGTCCATCACTACGACCCCAAGCTTCGGAGCCAATTGCCGAGGAGAGAGATGACGAAGTCCCCCAAAGACTGCATAATCGCCGAGGAAATATTGCTTCACCTCGGCGAGGCTCAACTTCACCTCGTCAAAACGTCGACCATTACCGACGTGACGAGGAACA
>JAPKLX010000036.1:645807-737272 GCA_026898415.1 Leonotis leonurus
CTCGTCAAAACGTCGACCATTACCGACGTGACGAGGAACACCGAAGAGAGAAGACGCCACCTCGTCGAAACGTCGACCATTCTCGACGTAACGAGGACGACCACCGAGAGGGAAGATTCACTGTTTACAGCAGAATCATAACCCCTTTCACCAACAAAATTCTCTACACACCACTCCCTTCAGCATATAGGGTCCCGCCAATCAAGCCCTATAACGGTTCTTGTGACCCAAGCAACTTTCTGTCGCAATATCAGTATAATATGCTGAACCAGGGACTGGCCGAGGATGTTTATATGTGCAAAGTCTTCCCCGAATTGTTGGTGGACAATGCACGGAAGTGGTTTGACAACCTTCCTCGTAGCAGCATAGAGTCGTACGCCGACCTTCTAGATGCCTTCGAGAGGCGTTTCTTCCAAAAAGCCGAAGCAAAAATGAGTTCGGCCCAACTCCTTACCCTAAAACAAGGACAAGGAGAATCTATTAGCGACTTCCTAGCTCGGTTCTACAATGAGAGCCTCAAGGTCGATCGCCTTTCAGACGATGTCCTCATTTCGGCCTTTCAAAATGCCATTCACTCCGGCACACTCTTTAGGGAGCTCGTGAAAGAGCGACCCCAAACCTCCAAACAGCTATGGAGGATCGTTGATGCATTTGCCGAAGCGGATGAGGCGGACAGGAAGAAACGAGCCACTGACCGACCTGAAGGTCAGGATAAAAAGAGAAAGGAAGAACGAGCTGATCAAGGGCAGCATCGACGAGGTGCTCTTGAAAGAATCCAACGAGGTCCATTAGCATCACGCCTCGGACCTCGGCCTAATCCAGAGCAAGATCGGTTCGCTCCGATGAACAGATCTCGAGCAGAAATTTATGAGCTTCACGCAAACTTGTTCCATAGACCTCCACCGCTGTCCCGAACTGGATCAAGCAGACGATCACTGGATAAATACTGCGAGTTCCATGGCGGCCACGGCCATGACACCGAGGAGTGCCGCAATCTTGCCTCGGAAATCGACCGCCTAACGCAAGATGGCACTCTAGGAAGATACCGAGGTCAAAGTCAACCGGATACTCAACCTCGGAGCAAAAGCAAACGAAGAAGAAATAGGGGAGAAAACTGCAAACCCCAAGAGAAAAAGTCAAGACATGATGACGAAGACGATGACGAGAGTCAACCTCAGTATGATGGAGTCATCGCCGCCATCATCGGAGTGCCCCAAGGTTCAACAAGGTCGTCGCTGAAGGCCGAAGCTCGAAACCGACCTTCAGAGGAGCCTTCGCACAAAAGGTTCAAAAAGGATGAGGTCGTTATTTTCTCCGATGACGACCCTGTTCCTCATGCCTCACCTCATCAAGACGCCACTATTATCGAAGCCGTGGTGGCTAACAAATTGGTACACCGAGTCTTTGTTGATAGTGGAGCCTCGGTCAGCGTACTCTTCAAAGGGTGCTTCGGCAAACTTGACATCGAAGAAGCGCGCTTAAAACCAGCACCCATTCCATTGAAGAATTTCACACAAGGGGAGACCTCAACAGATGGAACGATCTCACTCCCCGTGACAGTAGGACGAAGTCCGTTATCCACTACAAAGATAATCCACTTCTTCGTCGTCAAAGCCAACTCTCCCTACAACATTATATTAGGCAGAGATTGGCTGATAGCGACAAGAGCAGTATGTTCGGCCTACCATTTGATGATCAAAATACCTTCAAAGAATGGAGTTATCACGCTTCGAGGAAATCAAACACAGGCCAAGGAGTGCATGCAGGTCGCACTCCGAGGTTCTGGTGTACAACATCCCCAAGCATAGCAATTACAGAACCCCGGCGTGCCGAAGTCGACCTCGTCTGCTGCAGAACCTCTAGAAGACGTCGTACTCTATGAAAACGACGTATCCAAGGTCGTCAAGGTCGGTTTCGTTGGGGATGCCGAACTCCGAGGTCAAGTTATTCAACTACTTCGGGAGTTTAGAGACATTTTTGTCTGGTCTCCTTTAGACATGACCGGGGTATCACCAGATATTATAACTCACCGCCTCAACATCGACCCCGAGGTGAAACCAGTTCGGCAAAAGCAACGAGCCTTCGCTGCCGAGAGAAATCAGGTGATACGCGACGAAGTATGCCAACTACAACAAGCAGATATTCTATTCGAGGTGAAATATCCGACGTGGTTGGCCAACCCCGTGATGGTGAAGAAGCAAGTAGGAGGATGGCGCATGTGTGTTGATTATACCGACCTCAACAAACACTGCCCCAAAGATTGTTACCCCCTTCCCAATATTGATAAAAAAGTAGAAGCCCTCATCGGTCACGAGGTCTTTAGTTTTCTTGATCTATACAAAGGCTACCATCAAGTCCTTATGACTGCCGAGGACGCTCCGAAGACAGCCTTCGTCACAGACTTCGGCATTTTCGCTTATAAGAAGATGCCCTTTGGACTCAAAAATGCTGGAGCCACATATCAAAGGATGGTTGACAAAATATTCGAACTTCACATCAGTCAGATTGTTGAAGTATATGTCGACGACATCGTTGTCAAAAGCAAAAAAGTCAACACTACCGTAAACGACCTCCAGGTCGTCTTCAAACTGCTCCGCGAGGTGAACCTGAAGTTAAACCCAGGAAAGTGTACTTTCATGGTCCAGTCCGGAAAATTCCTAGGGTGTTGGGTCTCCCGCGAAGGGTTAAAAGCCAACCCAGCAAAAGTCAAGGTCGTCCAGGAGATGCAAGCGCCGAAGTCAATACACGATGTACATCGGTTGACGGGCTGCTTGGCTGCGTTAAGCAGATTCCTATCTAAAGCAGCCGAGAAGCAACTCCCATTCTTCAAAATCCTAAAGAAGGCCCCGAACTTCGAATGGAGCGACGAGCACAAGTTAGCTTTCGAAAATTTGAAGAAGTACCTTGACAGCTTGCCCACTTTATCCATCCCAAAGGAAGACGAGGTACTTTCCCTATACCTCGCCGCCTCGGACGAGTCAATAAGTGCAGTCTTAGTTCGAGAAGGACCTCGGCAGTTACCTATATACTTCATAAGCCGAGCTCTAAAAGGGCCAGAAACGAGGTACCAACCTCTGGAGAAGGTCGCACTTGCCCTAGTAAATGCTGCAAGACGACTTCGACCATATTTTCATGCTCACCCGATACAAGTATTGACCGACCTACCACTTCGGCAAGTGCTTACGAAGCCTGAAGCTTCGGGGCGAATCGCCAAGTGGGCGGTCGAACTTGGTGAGCACACCATCTCCTTTGCACCTCGGCAAGCTATCAAGGGGCAAGCGTTAGCAGATTTCCTGGTGGAAACAGTATTCACCGAGCCTCCGAAGCCTACCAAACCTGCCGAGGAGAATATCAAAGAGAAAATGCCAAAGACACCCCCCATAGATTGTTGGAAAGTCTATGTCGATGGAACGTCGGGCAAAAAGGGAAGCGGAGCGGGAGTTTTGTTCATCAATTCGGAAGGAAAACAAATCCCTTATGCTTTACGGTTAAGTTTCCCAACCACCAATAATGAAGTGGAATACGAAGCCCTAATAGGTGGACTTCGCCTCGCGCAAAACCTTCAGATACGAGCCATCCAGGTCTACAGTGACTCCCAAATCATAGTGAGCCATGTCCTCGGAAAATACGAAGCACGAGATGAAAGGATGAAGAAGTATCTCCACAAGGTTAGAACTTTACAAAAAAGCTTCTCATACTTCGAGTTGATACGAATCCCGAGAGATGAAAACGACCGAGCTGATGCATTAAGCAAGCTCGCGTCGTCATCCACAGCCTCTCCGGTAGAAGAAGTCACGACCCGAAGTATAGACGAAGCCGAAGTGAACGCAATAATCGATGACGAGCCGAGCTGGATGACACCACTTCAGGATTATTTAGAAAGAGGCGAACTCCCTGATGATAAAATTGAAGCTCGGAAGCTTCAGAACAAATCAGTCAAATATGTCCTAGATCGGGGAATATTGTACAGAAAATCATATCTTCAACCTCTTCTAAGGTGCGCAGGACCCAATCAAGCGGACTACATATTACGCGAAGTGCACGAAGGATCCTGTGGCAGTCACGTCGGAGCTCGGGCTTTAACCCGAAAGATTATGAGATGGGGATACTACTGGCCGACCATGCTACAAGACGCTGTCGACCTCGTCAGAAGATGTCCGAAGTGCCAAATTCATGCAACAATAACGAGGGTACCTCAAACCGAGCTGACCACCATGCAAAGCCCCTGGCCCTTCATGCAATGGGGGATAGACATCGTCGGTCCCTTTGAACAGGCCCCCGGCCAACTACGATTCCTAATAGTCGCCATCGACTATTTTACGAAGTGGGTAGAGGCCGAGCCTCTTGCAAACATTACGAGCAAAAAGGCCCTCAACTTCGTTTGGAAGAATATAGTTTGTCGCTTCGGTGTACCTCACATCCTCGTCTCGGATAATGGAACTCAATTCACGGATAAGGCATTTAAAGGATGGTGTGACGAGCTCAACATCCAGCAGAAATTCACCTCGGTAGCGCACCCTCAAGCGAATGGTCAGACCGAAGTCACGAACCGGACAATAGTCAAAGGTTTAAAGACTCGTCTCGACAAAGCCAAGGGAGATTGGGCCGAAAACTTACCCCAAGTCCTATGGTCCTACCGAACTACACCTCGGACATCCAATGGAGAAACACCATACAGCCTCGTTTATGGAACCGAGGCAGTAATCCCAGTGGAGATCGGCTTGCCGAGCCCCCGAACTATAAACTTCACAACCGATGCCAATGAAGAAGGCCTCCGAACTAATTTGGATTTGTTGGAGGAAAAACGAGAACGAGCCTACATACTAGAAGCTCGGTACAAACAACAAGTAGCTCGGTATTACAACAATCGAGTGAAACATCGACAGTTTCAAATAGGCGACCTCGTTCTCAGGAATAATGAAGTTAGCAAGTCGAAGAAGCTCGGTAAACTTGAAGCCACCTGGGAAGGTCCGTATCAAATCCAAGATGTCCTCGGCAAAGGCTCATACAAGCTCGTCCACTTATCTGGGGAGCCAATACCCCGAACTTGGCATATTTCTCATTTAAAGAAATATTATTTGTAATTTATGTAGTTTGGATTTTATTAAGTTCTTTTGTGAAGCATTTTTGTATACATGCTGCGTTAGAATCAAGTCGAGCTAACACTCCAAATTGAGAGTAGCAGTCAACCGCGCGAGGAGACCACTCCTATCGATTACATCGACAAACAAGGGACTTCAAAGCCAAAACTTCGACTTCAAACGAAGTGGCGAAGTCAAGCGCGCGTGAGAAGACCACTTGATTAAATCGACAAAAAAAAAAGGAACTTGAAAGCCCAAACTTCGTTCCTAAACGAAGTGGCTACCCGAAGTCTCAAAACTTCGCCTTCAACCACCTGAAGTCTCCAAACTTCGCCTTCAGGCGAAGTAAAACTTCGGTGTCGAACGAAGCTATTACGAAGTACGAGCCAGTCATCACAATTCGAAGCAAACTTGATTACACAAATTAAGTAGAGCATTAGAGAAGTAATGACAAGTAAAGTTGTATTTTATTTCATAAAGTACATATTACAATCAGCTTGGAGGATCTGAGCCCGGAGACCTACTACTGTAACTAAGGTACTTCTCCACGAAGCCCAGACCCGAGCTCGAACTGGCACCACCATGACCGAGCACCGAATCCAAAAAGGCCATCCCCTCACCACGGCCAAAACCACCTCGGCCTCGACCTGAAGGTGCAGATCGACCTCGGCTTGGAGGCACAGCTCGACCTCGGCCGCCTGAAGCGCGCCGCCCTCCACCTCGAGACATGATGGCAAGGGTCTCTTCTCGAGTTCGACCCAGAGTAAGGGGAGGGGCGCCAGCCGAACTCCTTTCCTTCTGACCTGAAGAGGAAGCCTCGAGTGAAGCCTTCTTAGCCTCGATCCACCTCTTCAGCTTCGGGTTCCTCTTCTGAATAATTTTATACATGGATCCGAGCTTGAGGAGCGCCTCTTCCTGCTCGCGAACTTGCCAGGAGTCATCGCCGTACCTTTCTCGGTACTCCCTCGCTCGAGCTCGGACCTCCTTTATTTGTGTAGAGACCTCGTATATGGTTAGGCCACCGCTTCTATGTATACGTTCTTCGTACTCTTCATGCTCCTCGCCTATGGCCTTAAAAGTCTACAGATCGTCCTTGACATTCTGGAACTTATCTTCAAGCTCCAGAAACTTCGCATGCTCTTCGTCAAGCTTCTCCTGAGCGGACCTAAGCTTCGCCTCGAGCTCGGTCTCGATGTTGGTAGCTCGGCTTTTCCAACACGCGACCTCGACCTCGGCAGCCTCGGCAGCACGATGAAGCTCGCTTATTTGTTGTTCAAAATGCGAAGTATTGGAGAAGTCAAAGGCAGGCTACAGCAGCAAAAATTAAACAGTTCAGCACAAAGCGCAGTTCAACAACATATACTTTATATACATGTGGAAAAAGCGCCGCCCTAGCGGCGACGTGATACAAACTAAAAAGGAGAAGAAAAAGCTAACTATCGCCGACCTCGGGCTCCTCAGCGCCGTCCTCGCCTCCTCCCTCCTCGGCCTCGGCAGGTGGCCTCCTCGCCAGATCGGCGATGACAGCTTCGAGACTGTCATCCCGATCCGCAGGGCAGCGGCGAACTGCCTGCTCGGAAAGCAGAGTCCTCTGCTGTGCCAGCATCTCCACCACCGGGATGGCCGCGGTGCACTCCACGAGCGCCTCCGCGTACTCCCGCAGCATCTCCTCCTTGGTCATCTTTTCATACCCGTACTTGACTTTATCAAGATCGGGGTAATCCTTGGCAACCAATTCGAGCGCTGCCAAAGTAATCGGCGTGCTCATGGCGGTCACCAGCTGCGCCGCCACCACGGTGCCGAAGTGCTTCGACCGGAAGATCCGCTCCGCAAGCGCCCGCAAAACGCCACCCTGCTCGGCTGCCGCCCTAGCCGTCCTCTCCCTCTCCTCGGCGAGCTCCCCCCTCAACCTCGCCGCCTCGGCCTCCGCCGCCGCCGCCTTCCTCTCCGCCGCGAGCAGATCGACCAAAGTCCTGGCCTCCTGCTCCTCCGCCCTCTCCGCCTCGGCCTTCGCCCCCTCGAGCTCGGCTTTTAAGGCACGGAACTGCTCGACTCCACCGAGGATGAAGCTCGAGAGGGCACTCAGCCCGTCCAGTGCCACATTGGCCTCCTGCACGTAATATGTTAATACAGAACAAGAAAAAGAATAGAAGTAGACTAAAATTTCTTCCACTCACCTCGGGGAACGGGGCCCTGTAAGCTTCCCCCGACCAGGACGCCCGAACATCCGGACCCCCCACCTCCTCCCTCCGAGGTTCCTCCAGATCAATCACATTTGGAGTCGCCCCGGCCTCCTCCCTCTCCGCCCTCTCCGGGCGCGGTATCTCCTCGGCGGCCGAGGTAACCCTCGGCCTCTTCTTCTTCTTCCTCAGCGCTGCTTGGAGAACCTCGGGATCCACTGCAGAAGAAAAGCAAAGCATTAAAGTCCAGTTCGGATAAACGAAGTCAAAATACCAATTCGGATAATGAAGACAAACTACACTACGAAGCCTCACCCGGATCCACGTCGGCTAGGGTGTCACATGGGCTCAGCCCGTGCCTCGACAGCTCCTCCTTGGCGTAAGTCCTTTTGACGGCGCCGAGGTCCATCAAGCTCGTCTCGAGCTCACCGACGGGATCCACCCTCAGTTGAGGGCCAAATTTGGCCACCGACCAGCCATGGAGGGGCACGCCTTCAGCTCGGCAGAAGAAAAACTTCTTCTGCCAGTTCGATACTTTGGATGGGGTGACCAACTTAAACTTATTTACAGGTGAGAGATATACCCACCCAGTTGGCCCCCGCTTTACTCTAAAAAAACGAAGTAAAGACTCCAGTGACATCGGCCCACCTCGGCGACCGACCTCTACACAAAAACCTATTACCTGCTTAATGGAAGCAGGCGCGAACTGACCTAAGGGAAGCTCGAATCTATCCAAAAGCTCGACAAAAATACGGTGCAAAGGAAAACGAAGACCGAAGTTGAGGTAGTCTTCGTATACTGTAAAAAAACCTACAGGAGGAGAGCAACCTCTATCCTCCTCCCTAGGTAAAATAAACTCTGCAGAATCGGGAAAACAAAATTTTCTAACTAGGTTGGACATGTGGGATGCGCTCATAATGGAGGCATACTCTAAGACAGCCCCCGACCCAGCCAGGAGGGGGTACTCTATAATTTGAGGAACAGGGGGTAGAGCCGCTCGGGTAAAAACCCTCACGGTGACCCTTGCCGGAACACTCCTAAGCGGCGACGGAGATTCAACAATCTCCCTACCGCTCGGAGTACGAGAAGAAGAAACAGAAAAGGCAGAAGAAGAAGTGGAAGCAGCAGCCATAGCAACAAAACACTTACTTGTTGGGAAGATTTGAAGAAATTTATTTCTCGAAGATTGAAGTCGACAATGGCAGAAAGTTTGAAAGCTTTTTCTGCAGATGGGAAAGTGAAACTAGGGTTGCGAAAAAGTGAAAAGTGTTTGTTAGCTTCCAAAGGAAGCCTTTATAGACATCACTTCACCTTTTTCCAACCGCCTCTTTTTCAAAATCCCGCCCCTTCAGCTCCTCCAACAGAAAAGCGACACGTGTCACCCACGACCCTCTACAACAGCTGTCTCCCACCACCACGACTTCTACCTCGGCTACAGCCAGAGAGTCACTTCTACCTCGGCTACAGCCAGAGAGTTACTTCTACCTCGGCTACAGCCAGAGAGTCACTTCTACCTCGGCTACAGCCAGAGAGTCACTTCTACCTCGGCTTCAGCCGGAGTCACTTCGACCTCGGCAACAGCAAGATCTCCACCTCGCCCAGATCTTCACTTCGTCCAAACACACTCACCTCGTCAAGATCTCCACCTCGGTGCCGATCTTCTCTTGAGGGGGGGGATGTGATAGGATGTGGCCCATCAATAAGGCCCAATGCCCAGAAGCAGCTCGGCGGCCCAACACCGCGGCCCATCAAGAGCAGCTCGGCCGGCCCAATAGCACGGCCCACTTACTATAAATAGCCATAAACCGCCTATGTTATCTATAAATAGTCAGGTTAAAGCTAGATTAAGAGGGGAGACAGACATTCACTTTCTGTAAATCTACATTTTCAGCTCTCAAGTTATAAAACAAAAGAGATCTCCCCGTGGACGTAGATCTATTAAAAGATCGAACCACGTAAACCTCGTCTCGTTTACTTTCTAATCATCGTGCAAATCTCACTTCGAAAATCGGCGATCGATCAATTAATTAATCCATATTTTCAGATAGTGTTTCAGCTGGGTGTGTCTTCACTGAAATCAGTATTATTATTTTACTAGTCACTAGGCCCTTGTTCCCACTACTTTTATATATCCCTACTTTAATAAAAATATCATGTCTTGCTATAAACCAAAACATGTATGATTTGTCGCATCAATTTTTATCAACCTTCACTTTTGAGTCATTATCAACTTAATTATTCAAATATCTTATTTGGATATATAACCGCAATTAATTATACAATAACATTTGTGTCAAATTAGAGCCACCATTACAAACTTATTATTATTATAATCACCATTTATAAATTTTATTCTTCGCCCGCCAACGTGTTTCTGTAGCATGCATATAGATATGTATAATATACAATATTTTTATTAATTTAATTTGGTAATACTTGGAAGTTGAATTACCATGCATGATTCAGAAATTAATTAAGACATTAGTTAATGACACGCAAACCAACCTATATATGCTGCTAGTTTGAAACTGATGCTTACTATTATTTGAACTGGTGATGAAATCCGATCCACTTTATCATACTATTAAACTAAGAAATTAGATCCTCAAATTATTAAAAACTAGTAAATGCAGACAATAACGACATTGGTTTTCTAACAGACCAACTTACGCAATTGCCTACGTACATACGACAATTTTAGTGACGTGTTTGGTCAAATTAGGTCTTTAGTTTATAGTTTATGAGTCATGGACAGCTTAACACTGGTCACAGATCCCTTCATTTACTATTCATGAGCGCTAATCCAAAGATTCCAAACGTGGCCTTGTCCATTTTCGTTTCCTATACCACATCATTTTATTGCTTTCTCACAAGTCACAACCTCCATTAATTCTATTGCTTCATGCTACTCCAACTTAAAAGATTAAAGACTAACAAATTGTTTTACTTTAAACAAAAGATATCCACTTTTTCTAGGTAAAATTATGCATTGGAAATAATTACAACGCATCAATGGCTAAATGCGGTCACAATGGATCCAACACGTAGTTTAAGAAAGTAAAATATTATGTTTTAAAAAAGTAAAATTGATGTATTTTAAATGATTTTTTTTTTGCTTTTTAGGAAAGTGACCACTTTTAATGAGATGACTCAATAATAAAATGTGATCATTTAAGCAGGACAAAAGGAGTAGTAAATTTTTTACATCTATTTATTTATTAAATCAATTTATTAGTAGAAGATTTGAAGCACGATTAATCAATCTTCTCCTTAATTTAGGGTGTAATCTCAAATAAATTACTCCACTAGGAAATTAAGAAGAACAAACAAGAGCATATGATTAGGTCAGGCCCAGTAGTGTAAAGTCATACCACCATTAATTGAATGCTTACACAACATCTTTGGGCTTTATTGTAAGGAGGTTTATTTTTTGATTGTGTAATTTTGAATGGCTTTTCTTTCTTCATTTTGAGTTGGGATTAGGTATCCAACGTTACATTCTGTCCATCAAATTTAGTCTCAATTACCTTTATTGAATCGTCCAAATTTTTTGTACTACTAACATAAAATTGGCCTAATATAATTTTATCGATACAATTCATAAATCACACAATATATCCTACAGTAATTAGAGACATTTCGTATAGAAGTAAGTAAATATCAGTATAATATAAATAAAAATTTTAATAGATTATTTAACAACTTGGTCAACCATATGTCAAATTATTTACTAATAGTTTTATTGTGTTGTGGTAACGTGATGAACTCTGGCCTCCGTAGGCATGGAGCTTTAGATAATTGACAAAAATAACTATACCCCATAAATAGATAATTAAACATCCTCAAACTTCTATAGTTCTGTTGTCACATTTTTTTGTTGTTGTAAATGTAACAATAATTTAAATACATCAACAAAACTTATATAGTATTACGCTTTATCTCATTGTAGTTCAACTACGCATTTACCTATAATACATACTTTCCCCGTTATTTTTTTTCACAAGTACCCCCTCCAAATCAAATTACACGTACCAACACTATAATAAATTAAATTAATTTTTTAAATTAATTATTATTTAAAAAATTATTAGATAATACATCTTCGTCAATTAAAAATATGTTGCGAATGGAATAGACACGAATTTTAAGAAAAAAATTATATAAAGTGAGTTTTTAGTGATGAAATGATATCGCGCATAAAATATATGAGTGTTGATTATATGTAGAAAGTAGAATAATGATTTTGCTAAACAGTCCCAATTAATAATAAAAATATAATTTTCTGTGAACAGACGAAACAATAAATTTAGAAAATTATAATAATTATAATTATAATCTTTAAAAAATGACATATATTTAAGATAAATAAATAAAATATAACATACTCATTAAAAATGAATTTTAAAAAAAGGAAACAGTTTGGGTATGTAAAAAAGAGATCCCATTATAGAAAGCAGAAAGAAACAAGAAATCGATTTTGAGCCTATGCAGACACAAACTAGAGACTAATAAGCTCGTGATAATCAACTTCAAGATCTGAAGTACTCTCTCCCAATCCCTTCCGCACCCTCAAAGGTACTATCTTTCATCACTCGATTCAGTTAATTTACTGTTGTTTCGGATTTTCTTTTCCAAGCTGAATTTCTTGATGTTTTGATTGTACATATGCAATCAATCGCAATACCTCTGCAGTCGTGAGGATAAATGAGATGATACACGGCGATGGGATTGAGGAGAAGCAACCCCCTGCGATCTCCACTGCGGGTGGTCGGGAATCTGACGGAGGCGATGACTTGTCTCACTACTCGTCTTGCGGTGAATCGGAGTTCGAGAGGTACTGCAGTGCCAGCTCTGCCATGGGCACTCCTAGCTTCCGAGGTAGTTCAGTTCAAGATTCTGATTTTGGCTCGTTGAAAAGCTTCAAACTTGGTGGTGAGAGTTCTGATTTTGATAAGACTGTAGGGGCCGATAGGGTGTTGGCGGGTTATCGCGAATCGGAGTGTGGGAGTGGGGGGAATGAGAAGGGTAATGGCACGTTGAGTTTGAATAGGGGAATCGAGGGTTTCGTCGTTGGTGGTGTGGATTTGAGGGGGAATTTTGATGTGGATGGTGATTGGGGGAATGGGGTTGTGATTGGGAGTGAGAGTAATGGAATTGCTGATCGTGAATTTGCTCAGATCAGAGAGGGGAGAAGGTTCCTTGAGAGCGTTGGGAGGGCAAGTGATGATGGAGAAGGGTTGGACAGTGAGGCTTCATCAAGGTGTGAGCATTCGGAGGGTGAGGATTCGATGTATGGGCGTGGCAGTGATGATGAGAGGAAGATGGATTTGTATTACGGTAAGAATGTAACTTTTCATGGTGAGGAGAGTGGGATGAAGGAAAACAGAGTGGTTATGAATTCTGCGGTGGCCTTTGGTGCTGATGATTGGGATGATTTTGTTAACGAAACCAGTGAAAATGCTATTGGTTCCATTCGTTGGGGTGAATTTGAGACTGAATGCAAGACTGTAGCACAAAGTGGTGTTGGCTCTTTGGGTTTTACTGCTGGTAGTTCTATCACTTCTCCTAATACGATTCTCACTGTACATACTCCTGCAGCTTGCAATCGAGTTGAATATGGTAATAAGTTGCCAGAGATTAATATGAAGGTCCAGTCCACTGTTTCACCGGTTCTTGTAAAACATGATGCTCGATCTGAAGATGCAATACGAGTGCCTGCTTCAAGAAATCATGTCAGTGATATTGATGAGTTGGATGACTATCTTGGAACCGTTGCTTCCGTTGATGATATATTTAAAACAAAAAAAGACACTCTGGAAAAGGCACCAGCAAAACAGGAGTTCAAAACTGAATCTGAAATGAAAAACCACAATGTCAGTACAAGTGAAGCCATCACTATTCATCACGATATTGCATCAAGAGAGAGGACTCTGGAGGAGCCAAACATACTGGTGGAGCCTCCTAATCATGAGGTCAATCAAAATGATCAGGTGGCAGTGAAAGTTAAGGAAAAGATGAAGGAGACCAGATTATCTGAAGAGAGCAGTTTGTTTCCATTTCCATCGGTGAGTGATACAGGAGGAAGTGCGGCGACTAAGAATAACTTGTTTTCTGCGTTAAACCCAATCGAAGATCATTTCATCCCAGCCAAGGTATATTTTTTCTCTAGAATCTGTTCTTTTGATTTTGGGATGAATAATATTCTCTGATATTATAGTTTTAAGTATTTTCATTTGGTGTGATATCTTACAGACAAGGGATTTTGAGTTAAAGGACGTCTATGATGAAATTGTTAATGATATGGAAGATATTCTACTTGATTCAGCTGAGTCCCCTGCATCTAGGTTGACCTATAGCACTAGGAAAAGTCAGGCCCAATTTCTCCGGCCTTCAAGAGATGGTGGCTCCAGCGCTTCTACATCTGGTACAGACTATGCATATAATCGGAATCATCAACTTCTTAAACTTGATGGGGTTGAGGTAGTGGGTGCAAGTCAAAGAAAGGGGGATGTTTCGTTCAGTGAACGACTTGTTGGGGTTCAGAAATACACAGTATATAAGATAAAGGTGTGGAGTGGGGAAGACCATTGGGAGGTAGAACGTCGTTACCGTGACTTTCACGCACTATATCAAAAGCTGAAGAATCTATTTGCTGAGAATGGCTGGACTCTTCCTTCGTCCTGGTCTTCCGTTGAAAGAGAATCCCGGAAGTTCTTTGGTAATGCTTCTCCAGATGTTGTTGCAGAGAGGAGCATTCTTATTCAGGAGTGCTTACAATCCATTATCCACCATAGACTTCCCTCGAGCTCTGTCAATGCTCTCACTTCTTTCCTTTCCCCGACAGAGATGGTTCCTAGTTCTCCTGCATCTGATGCTGGCATATCTAAATCACCTCTAGCCAACAGTAGCACACGGAAGGATGAATTTTCTACCTTGGGCAAAACCATCTCATTAATTGTTCAAACACGCCCTATCAAACCATTGAAACGGATGCTAGATGAGCAGCACTACAGGTGTGCCGGATGCCTTAGAAGTTTTGATGATGGAAGAACGAGGATGCAGGAACTTGTACAGGTGCTAGGTTGGGGTAAACCTCGTCTTTGTGAATACAGTGGCCAGTTATTCTGCTCTTCATGCCATACCAATGATACTGCTGTATTGCCTGCTAGAGTTCTTCATCATTGGGATTTTACTCGATACCCTGTGTCTCAGATGGCTAAATCATTTCTGGATTCTATTCATGACCAGGTATCAAGATTTATTTTACGATATCAAGATTCAAGAACATGAAAGCCTTTTCCCATAAGATGTTTTGCTATGGTCTAGTTTCCCATATTCAAATGATTCACCCCTCTCATCTAACAATCCTCTTAATATTATTAGTTTGCTGATGGACTCTGGGTGTTCTGGAAAAAGTTTCAATTTTTTTTGTTCGTTTCCTTGCAGCCAATGCTATGTGTCAGTGCTGTGAATCCCTTCCTATTTTCTAAAGTGCCGACGTTGCAGCATGTGGCGAATGTTCGAAATAGAATAAGAGCATTGTTGCCATATGTCCGGTGCCCGTTCCGTGGATCCATCTATAAAGGCCTTGGACCACGGAGATATATTCTTGAGAGCAATGATTTCTTTGCTGTAAAAGACCTCATCGATCTCTCAAAGGGAGTTTTCTCAGGTGAACACATGCTCTGTGCTAAAATAGACTTGGAATTTACTGAAAGTGCACTTCAGATACACATAAGAACACACCTTTTAACTTTTCTTGTGCAAAAAGTATGTGTTTGTCTATCTGTCATTAGTCTTTCGTTTTGCCTGTTGACTTGTTTCGAGTCTGTTGACTAAGAATAGATGCCAGAATTACTTTATTAAGATGCACTATAATGTCTTAACATGCCTGACTGCAGCATTACCAGTGATGGTCGAAACTGTCTCTCGAAAAATTCAGAAACATATAACTGATCAGTGCCTTATATGCTATGATGTTGGAGTTCCTTGCTCTGCTCGCCAAGACTGTCAAGATCCACTTGCTCTCATTTTCCCTTTCCAGGTAAGTCTTTGTTCCTTCTAAAGAAAGAGGAGAAAAGAGGAACTATGGTTTCTATAATCACCACTATTATTTAACTAAATAAAGTCCATTCGTTTGATGTTTCTGTGAATGCTACTTGAGGCTATGGAATGAAATATGTAGTTCCTGATTTTTAGAATTGAATCCACAACAGGAAGGAGAGGTAGAAAAGTGTAGATCCTGTGAATTGGTTTTCCACCAGAACTGCTTCAACAAACTAGCTAGCTGCCCTTGTGGCGCTCGTTTTAGGCAAGAAGAGACGAAAATAAGTTCTGATAAGGGAGCCCATAGTTTAGATAGCAACTCAACATCACTGGTCGCAACGCCTGCACCTAGTTCTGGAATTCTTGCTGGCTTGTTCTCTAAAGTAATGCCAGTACGGCCTCAGATTCCCAGGATACAAGAAGCAGAAGGCGTCGGTAATGTTATCTCGATGGGTTCGTTACCCAGCACCTCCTTGTGAGTCTTGGCCCTAGGCTTTGCATGTTCAATCAAATAATTGGAATTTGCTGTTTTGTGTGCTTTGGACATTCATTTGTTATTCTTGCAAACTATTGTATTCTTTTGTCACATTTTCTGGTGGGGATTGTAATTTTTGTAATGTCAGTTTAGAAATAGAAACTATTGATATGGTTACACCTCCAATTTGTATATACAATACTTGTTAGTAAACAAGCTATTCCTATGGTGTTTCATAAAGTGATCACCATCTTTTGTGACGAGAAGGTGAAAGATAAGGATGTTATGATCCAAGCATCCACATATTTGTGTGATATTTGTGATATCCGAACACGGTAAAGTAGTTCCGGTTCTAGACTTGGAACCATAATTGAAACCGTTACTGTCGGACTCGGCCAGAACTGGAACTAGTAAAATTGATATATTACGCCAATTTTCATACTAAATTAAGAAAAATTATAGTACCATAAAATATGAAAATTCATGTTTATAATTATTATATAAATGTGTATACCACAATTTTGTAAGTAAGAAATTTGAATAAATTAAAAAAAGATCGTATTGATTTAGAATCGGAACCGCATCAAACGAATCAGGTTGGAATTGGCCGGTTCTAGAATCGAAACCAGAACTCTATAACTCGATCGTTTTTTGACTGACATTTGTATCCCTATTTTCTTTCCCCTCTTCATATTATCATCATTGAAACTACTATTTTGAGACCAATTCAATTGGCATGTGCGACGTTTGTTGCCCAATTAATTTAATGACCGACCCAATATTTTTTCTAGTTCTATCCTCCTGGAGTGTGCATAGGTTCGAGTAGACCGATCGATCAAATTTTATTAAACCAAAAATCGAATCGAATATAAAAAATATGAATTGAACCAACCGTTTAAATAATATAAATCAAATCGAAAATCAACTGGTTTCGGTTCGGTTTTGAACTGAAACAATTATTATTATTTTTTAAGTTATAAGTAATTTATATGATCATATATTATATAATATATATAAAATTTATAAAATAAAAAATTTTAAAATATAAGGGTAATTTTATTCATAGCCCCCATTTCTCTCTATATAGCCCCTTATTTTAAAATTAAATAAAAAATGGATAAATTTAATTTTTCACCGTTTAATGTAGCCCCCGATATCTATATTAATTTTTCTTTCTTCCCATCATAATTGTCGATAGAAACCTAACAATTAACATTGATCATTTTAATTGCACCAGTTCCTACAAAATAATATCATTAAAATATGTTGTTTTCATTTATCAGTAGAAATTATATTTTAATTGTAATCAAATAATTCATTCTCTTCACAAAAAACCTTCTCCTTATCTCGTAGAGGTGACAATCGGAATAGGATTAGTTACTCGTCCCGAAGTCCTGATCTCGAAAAATATCAATTTTTTGGTCTCCTCCCCGAATAAAAATGTCCAAAATTGTCGAACGGGACCAAAATTTTCTTAATTTATAAAATTAAAATTAATTTTAAAAATCGAGAGTTCCAAAAATATTAAAATCTCAATTTTGGTCACGGCCACAAAAATTCAAAAGTCGGGTTGAGACCAAAAAAATATTAAATTTCAGTCCCAAAATCTAATCCTTACTGCAAAGTGTGAAGTGATGATTAAAAATAATTTTATGCCGTCAAATAATGAGGCTTGATTCATTTTTACGATTGTTGTTACAAAAAATTGATTTTGTTTTTGTTTCTTTCCAACTATGAATAAATGTTAAATAATCTGCAAAATAAATATAAAAAAACATGAATAACCTCAAAATTACCGTTTTTTTTTATATTTATGAGGATAAATCTGTAAATTTATTAATATTTCCGTTTTATTTATATAATGAGTAGAAAGAGAATATGTGGTTATAAATAAAATCACCCAAAATATAGGTATATGTTTTGGACGTAAATAGTGGGCCGAGACATGTATTACCTATATAATCGGTTACCTATTCCAGTGGGTGTATCAATACTAGTACAAAATTACAAATAAAACATTAGGGATGTCAATTTAGCCCGAAATTGATGGGTCGGACCGAAGAGACCGACAAAAAAGGTGGATTAGGGTCTAAATATTTTAGCCCGAAATTAAAAAAGTCCAATTGAACTGAACCAAAAATAGCCCGAGCCCGATAGGGCTAGCCCGAAAAATAAATGGGTTGGCCCGATTAACCGATAAAAAATAATTATGACTTAAAAAATTGAAAAAATATAATCATTTATGTTAAAATTGTGTCGAATTAATAATAATTTATTAGTTATTATGTAAGTTTATAGTGAAATAATACTTATTTTTCTATCTAATATCAAGGTAAATGTTTCTAGTGATTAAATACGACTTAATTTTTGTTATAAAAAAATATTTATTAAAAAATATTATATATAATAAAAATTTTCAAAAAAATATTTTAGCCCGACGGACTAGTCCGAAACCGAGTGGATTAGGGTTAGATTCGAAATATTTTAGTCTGAAATAAAAATAACCCGAATGACTCAACCAAAAATAGCCAAAAATAGCCCAAAACTGAATGGACTGCGCGAGACCGAGTGAATTGGCCGATTGACGTCCCTATAAAAGATTGTCAGATTGTATTTCCAAGAAAGCATACACACAAAAATATCATCACGAAATCGCAATGGAGAACGCTGCTGCTGCTCCACCCATGGCCCCTTCTCCTCCTCCGATGGAGATGGCTGATGATTCTTGGATGTTTTCGGATGACGATGACGATGACGATGATGAGGAAGAAGAAGACGAGACTGCTTCACGAGAAAGGGTGGCGAGTAGACTGCACACAAGAAAGGTTGGGGAGAAGGATGCACATGGAGAAGAAGAGATGTGCTGTGTCTGCCTTGAAGATCTCTACCGAGGCACAGTTGCAACGTTGGAGTGCGGCCACGAGTTCCACGCCGACTGCATAACGGAGTGGCTCGTCCGTGGCCGAAACTTTTGCCCTCTCTGCAAAGCTAGGGCGCTGCCCTCTGATTAATTAGCGCTAACCTCTCATAGCTCACTATATCCCTACCTAATCATCCAACCATGTCCCTTGCCTCGATCACTTCATTCTCTCGACTTTATGTTGCTTTTCTTGAACTATCTTAAACTATGATCTCCGAGCTTTAAAAAGTTTTGAAACCTGATGAGTGCCTTACGACCAAATAAACGGGTGATCTACGTTCGCCTGCATGCATTGGGAATCTTGGGTATAACTCTTTGACAGAAAAAGCTGCCTAATCTATGGTGTGAAGCTGTCAAGAATGGACCATGCGCGGAGATTAGGGCTGCCTTGAGATGTTAGTGTGTATGCTCCTGATCACTGGCAAATCATAATCTAAAAATCATAAGCCTTTGACAGAAAAAGCTGCCTAACCCAAGTGCGTAAGTCATTCTCGGAGAAGGCTGCCCTAAGAAGTGCGAAGCTACTGACGGGGTTGGAAGACGTAGATCGTTCGCTTCTTTAATTGTGCGTTGCCTGTTTAATTTGTTTTGATTTTTCATAAAGTTCGGAGATCATGTGTGTTTGTTGGTTTGGGGAAGTGATTCGAATTTGGAGAATTTAGTAAGAAGGGGTTTGGATGTGGAAGGGTGAAATAGGTACATGCTTATATTGAGCTATGGTTGGTTACAGAGTTAGAAAGATGAATTGTGGGTAGAAAGAAACTACATATTCAAGACTTTGGAGAAATCCATTTTGGAGCAATGAGTAATCAGATTTTCAGCAATTTCATCTTGTGTGCATTTCAAAATTTGATAGTTTATATATGCAATTTGTCCATGTTGCCTACTTGTGAATATATGATGTATATAAGATTATAAATAGTTTTTTTTATTAATGTAGTAGGTAAATAAATGGTATTATGATATATAGTTTCCTTAGTGAATAGGGTTAAAAATATAATCACAATTTGTTGAGATACTTTATAAATAAAACAACAAATTGTCACTAACTTTTTGGATAAAACTAATTCTAAATAAAAGGAAACAACTTTGACGAAATAACACTAACATAAGTAAAACTAACAGTAAATTTCACTAATTTCAACAAAATTTTGTCACCCTTTTGATATTATGTAAATATATTGTGTAAAACTTTTCTGCTTTTGAAATGTTTGATATCTATGGATTATAACTTCAATTTTCAGAAAATAAACCGCCCAAAAAATCACAAACTTCACTAGTTTAATCACAGACATCACTTTTAAATATCACATTATCGACAATTCACTAGAGCTCCTTCACTTAATTAGATGTTCATAATGACAAAAAACAAAAAGCAATGAATTAAAGTGTTAGCTGATTCAGTTAATCATGTTTGATGTACACAATCGAATATTATAGTATTTTGATATATATATTTTGTTAAATGACTAATTTAAATTATTGCTCTTTTATTTATTTATGTCAATATATAATTGATAATATATAATATATAATATTTTATTTAAAAAAAATAAATTTACTTGTATCCTTATTCACAATAACAAGAAATGATGTGATCAATTTAATATATATACAATTATTAAAAGTTTAGTCGTTATAAGTCCACCAGAAAAATATTCTAATATTCAGGAAAAAAGTAAATATACAACATCCTATGAACAGGATAGGATCGCTCAATCAAATCATAAAATTAATGGCTAGTAATTCTCCACACTATTTTTAAATACAGCTATACTCTCAATTCCAAGACCGTAAATTCCATTCTTCCGACGAGCCAACTTCCTCACACCAAAATATCAAAATCTATTTAATATTTTCACTACAAAAAAATATCAAACTAGCGACGGACTGGCGACAGATCTCCACAAAATGAATGACAACGGATTGACGACTGATATTTTGGGGCACAAGTTGGCGCCAAAGCTAACGACGGACTTGACGACGGAAGTGACCATCGTTAACATTATTTATTTGATTTTTTTATTTTTTTATTATCCATCGTTAAGTCCGTCGTCCAGTCCTTTAAAGCGGGTTTCATCCCATTTCGCGAAAACAGAAGTCCAGACGCCTTAAATTAAACCCTTATTATCCGGCGAGATCTTCCCCCCACCGACTATTTGAAGTTCCCACCACCCAAATACGTCCAGGTATGTCTATTTCTTCTATTTTCCTTCCCCTCTATCTCTATCTCTCTCTATTTCTAATTTTAGACAATTTCTTCACCGGAAACAAGCTGTCGCCGCCTCCCCGCCGCTTGCTCCGTCGTGGAACTGCCCTCCGCGTCGCTCCCTCCGCCTGCTGCCGTGCGCCGCCGCCCCTCTGCCGTCCTCCGCCTGCTCCGGCAGGTATGTATTAATTTTTTTTAATTAGATTGAAAATTATTGTTAATTAATTTGTTAAAATTAGTGTTAATTAGTTTAATTGTTTAATTATTTAATTTAATTGTTTTAGATTATTTAATTAGTTTTAATTTTTTAATTAGTTTAGATCGTTAATTAATACTATAGGTGTAATTAGGTTAATTAGTTGAATTAGTGTTGTAATTGTTTAAATTAGTTAATTTTATTGTTAATTATTAATTAGTTTAGATTGTTAATTAGTATAGGTTTACTTAATTAATTTAATTATCTAATTAGTTTAATTATTTAAGTATTTTATTATTTAATTAGTTTAGATTGTTAATTAATAATATAGGTTTAATTAGGTTAATTAATTTAACTAATGTTGTAATTATTTAAATTAGTTAATTTTATTGTTAATTATTTAATTAGTTTAAATTATTAATTAGTATAGGTTTACTTAAATAATTTATTTGTTTAATTGGTTTAATTGTTTAAGTATATTTTTATTTAATTAGTTTAATTATTTAAGTAGTTCATATTATTAATTAATATTATAGGTTTAATTTGGTTAATTAGTTTAATTTAAATTGTTTAATTTAGTTAATTAGTTTAGATTAAATTTGTTTAGGGGCTCGCCTTTCGTCTTTCGCCGCCTTCCGCACTGCTCCCTCCGCGTGCTGCCTCGCGAGTGCTCCCTCAACCGTCCGGAGCCGCCTTCTGCCGCTCCCGCGCCGCCTCCTCCGGTGAAAGGTAATTGTTTAATTTAACTAGTTAATATAATAAGTTAATTAGATTAATTTAATATGTTTACTTAATTAGTTAATTATATTAGATGTAATGTAGGTTAATTAGATGTAATTTACTTAATTGTTCAATTAGTTTAACCAATAAATAATAAAAAAATAATAATAATAATAAACCTAACGACGGACTGTGAATCCGTCGTTAGGTCAACGGTCAAAGGCTGACGGCGGATTTCCAGTCCGTCGTTAACCCTCCGGCGCCGTCGACGGTCACCGAGGGAAACCTAACGACGAAAGTACAATCTAACGACGGACTTTATATTCCGTCGTCCGAAAGCCTAACGACGAACGAAATACAGACAAAATATTATGTCATTAAGCATCACGGATGACGGATTTCGAGACCTGGCAACGGAATATTCCGTCCCCGTAACCTTTTTTTTGTTGTGTTTTATTTTAATCTTTTTAATCAAAATATCAAAATCTATCTAATGATTCTCCACATCGAAAGTATTTCAATATGGCAGCGTAGACTTAAATTGAATAGAAATTTTTAAATTGAAAATTTACAAATTTCAACTTTGTGTTTTCTTGTTAGTTTATTGAATCAATCTAATTAGAATTTTTACAAAATTATTAAACATATAAATTTATTTTCTATGATTTTATATTTGTAGATATAAATATGCATAACATACCATGCCAAATAAAAGAAAATTAATAGAACAATTCTAAACACAAATTAATATCAATATATTTAAAAAATAATATAATAAACAAATATATCATAATTATTTTTATTAGAATATGAGGAGTACTCTTTTTATAATATATTGGATTAATAAAAACCAATTATATTATTAAAAAAGTATTAAAATAACTCTCATGTTATTCGATAAGTCGACAACGACAACGACAACCGACAAAGTTCATTCCAGTTCAAAAAATATTTTTTTTTCAGGTAAATAGTAACAATATAAGCCAAGCTAACACATTTTGGCCGGTGCATTAATTTTGATCAAAGTCCAATTTATGTTACTTGTGTACCGTTCAAGAGTTGGAGATAATGTTGGAAATAGAAATGTCAAATCGTGTGGGTTGGGTCATTATCGGGTTGAGCTGATAACAATCGACCTGTTAAGTCAAATTCGAATCCAATCTCTTAAGGTTCTGTTGAACCCGAACCCAACCTGTTAAGTTCAAATTCGAACCCGACACGAACACGATAACTTTCGTATTGACACGACACGTTATCGACACGATAAAAAATTAAATTTATATGATAAAAAATATAAAAATTATAAAATTATTATAAAAAATAATAAATGCATAATTTTTAAAATTTATAGAATACATTCATTTTTATATTTAAAAAAATACAAAATAATTTGGAAAAATGTATCACAAATTACATTTACTATAAAATATAATTAATTAATACTATTATAAAATTTTCGTATCAGGTAACCGAACCGATAAGGCTTGATAAGGTTTGACACAAACTCATTAATTTCGTACGTGTTCGTGTTAGGTTATCGTGTTGTGTTAAAAATTGACAAACTACGTAGAGGAGTTATAAAATCAAACAAAACTATATTATGTCAACTGTAATTATGAAATAAAAACATAAGTTTAAAATATATTTGTATTAAAATATATAGACAACGTTAGTTCAGTTCATTCCGGTCCATTAATTTTTATCGAAGTCTCACTTATGCAACATTCAAGAATTGGAGACAATGTTGGACGTAGATTTAGTTTTTATTATATAGTTATAAACAGTTTGTTAATTAATTTGCGTTGGTTTATAACAATGAACTATATGTTCATTGTTATAAACCAACGCAAATTAATTAAATCTTAACAAATATAAAATATTTAGAATATTAATTTAATTGAATTTACTTAATATTTTAAATTATAGATGGAAATTATACATATTTGCTATGTTGAATTTTTATCATGATAGAGTTTTATAAATTTTCAACATGGGAAAAACTATTATTTTATTGATTTAATTAATATCTACAAAATAGATTGGAATCAATATCATTCGTTTAACATTGAGTCTTGATAATTATATATAAACTTAACATGCAAAATTTTATTATATAATTTGACAACCAATTTTTAAAATTAAATTATAGTTTAACATTGATTGGAAAGTTCAATTAATAAAAAAATTATTTGATATTTTAATAATAAAGTAGATAAAATTTTCCAATAAAAATAATAGTATATGTTAATTTTTGTAACTCTTAGTCAATTTACTATTATGTTGGTCCCGAAACGAGTAAAACTGAGTGTATGGGGGGAATACACCAGTTAGTTTTTCAACTTAAAAACTTTTGTCTCCTGAACTGAAGGGAGGAACTTCAGTTGAGAGTGAATACTTTCAGATAGGAATCCTTTAGTCTACACTTAGTGTTTGACTGATGGACTAATATCTTAAGTGTGCGGAATGTGGTGGTTTAAATCTTAACTCGTTTGTTTCAGAAAACTTTTAATGCAGTCTTTCTCTTTTCAATTAGTCAGTATTCAGATAATGATAATCAAAGAATAAACAATACTGAAGGTAGAGAGAGAGAGACAAAGATTTGGTTTGCGTGGTTCGGAGATAAAAACTCCTACGTCCACGAGTTCTCGATGTTAGTCGAGGGTTTCCAACTTAATGGATAAGATCTTACAGTGATTTACAAATAACTTAGGAAAGTCTAATCACTCTTCGGTTACAAGTAGTTATCGCTTTTAGAACACTAAGGAAATGAATACTGAATGCTTATAGTGTTCTATCTGAAAGGTTGAAAGCTTTGAATGCAAAAATAGCGATAGAGAATTTGGAAGCAGAGTAACCGGTGTCTTGAAGTGTTGAAGCAGCGGGGTATTTATAGTGCTCTCTCAAAGATATAGCTGTTGTGAGATAGAGCTTTAATTTGAATTCTTCCCGTTGGAGTCTTCGTCCTTTTTGCCATTTTTGGTGTCTGCAACAAGATTGTGTTCACCTACTGAGATCTTTGCCATAAAAGGAAAGTCCTACGATGTAGATTGTCACTCAGTGTGAACTCCAGAATATAGATTTCAGTGCAGACTTTAACAATTACACTTCAGTGGCAGGAAGACTTTGGCTTCTAAACTTCAACTTCAATACTTCAGTGGAGACTTCAGTAGAGAGGTCCTTCAGTATTGGAATATCTTGGATCTTCAGTGTGGATGTCCTTCAGTGTACCTGAAAAATAGAACTCCCTAACATATGAGTTCAGACAAAACACTAAGATTTCAGTACTGGTCTTATTACATCTTTCAGGGGAAGTATTGAGATCTGCATCAAAACACTTAATAAATATTTCCCAACATATTAATTAAAAAATTTGTAAATATTAAAATCAACAATGAATAAAGTTGAAATTTAAAATAAATATGAATGGTAGATTGTGATTATATTAGTTATTATATATATATGGATGAATATTGAGTGAAAATTTTAATTAATAAATGATTTACTTGATAAGTTTAATAATTTTCTAAATTAAAATTTACAATAAAAATTAAATTATGTATTAAAAATTTTAATTATTAATTAATTTAAAATTATTATATGGACAGCTAATTAATTGAACAAACTAAATAGTGATGTTTAATATATAAATTTTTATTATTTATATATATTGAATAATGATTGAAGTATAATATTTTTTAATAATTATTATAATTAATAATGGAAAAATTAAAAATTAAGATAAACAAAAATGGTGGATTGTGTTGATGTCATATTTGCCATAAATTGAGGATAGAGCTCTATGTATTCCTATTATATATTAAATGGGTGTTTACTTTGTATGATAGGATAGATTAATAAAAATAATTTAAAATATAAATGATGGATTACTAAATTTTAAACTAGTTTAACTATTATATCCTTCAAATAGTCGATCACATTTTATTAATATAACTTATCAATCAAAGCAAACACCAACTAATGATAGAATTCCAATAGTGATGGGCCAAGAAAATAGTAACTTGACATGAGATTATATATAGTTATAAAATTGAAGCCCATGAATTTTGATTGAAGTCCAATCAATACTACAAAATTACAAATAAAAGATCGGGCGCCAAAACATTCTGATTTTTATTTCTAGTCGCTCACAAAACAATAGTTCCAAGAAAGCATACACACACAAATATCATCAAGAAATCGCAATGGAGAACAGTGCTGCTTCTCCTAAGAGACTGTCCGCGGCTATATTCAAGAGTTGGAGATACTATTGGAACGTAGATGGAATGGAACTTGGCCGATATTACCAGGGTGTTTTATCGCCTGTTGAAATCAACGTCCACCATGCGTCCCTCGATCAACAAGTTCAAGACGAGCTTCGCAATCTTCGAGGACAAAGAGAGGATTGTGGTCGACTACCGGAGATTCTTTACGGCTATTTTGACCTTTTGTGTCGGTTCGCATCTGGATTATTCTCGTCTGTTGTGGGATGAGGAGGAGGAGGAGGAAGAAAAGAAGAGACCGTTTCATGCCTAGAGGAAAGGGTGGCGAGTAGACTGCCCACGAGAAAGGTTGGGGAGAATGATGCACATGGAGAAGAAGAGATATGTTGTGTCTGCCTTGGAGATCTCTACCGAGCTCACTATATCCCTACCTAATCATCCAACCATGTCCCTTGCCTCGATCACTTCATTCTCTCCACTTTGTGTTGCTTTTCTTGAACTATCTTAAACTATGATCTCCGAGCTTTAAAAAGTTTTGAAACCTGATGAGTGCCTTACGACCAAATAAACGGGTGATCTACGTTCGCCTGCATGCATTGGGAATCTTGGGTACAACTCTTTGACAGAAAAAGCTGCCTGATCTATGGTGTGAAGCTGTCAAGAATGGACCATGGGCGGAGATTAGGGCTGCCTTGAGATGTTAGTGTGTATGCTCCTGATCACTGGCAAACCATAATCTAATGTCTACTGATAAGTGATAAATATCAGATTTTGGCAACAGCAGCATTCACAAGTGCTGCATATTTATTGAGATATAAAATAGGAATTGCAAGCTTGGTCATGCATGAGATGTGTAATCAATTTCATTGTGATATTCCAAAGCAAATCCAAGCTTTCAAAGCTTGCAGGATATAAATATTCATCCTGCTACTTGTTTCTGTTACACTGATTATAGCAAGTCAAATGGATCCATCCAACACAATAAAACTGCCTAAATCTGCAAACGAAACAAGGCAATAATGGTTCGAGGACTGCACATGAACCAATAAAAATCTTGGATTACATGAGTACTTTTCATATCCTTCTTACGCTTGTAACGAGTGTGCCAACAATTAAATTAATCATAGTAATTAGTAATGAAGGAAGGATTCTTACCTGTCTTTTATACACAAAATGCTTGTAACACGCATTGCCAACAAACAAGGAAAGATTATTGAGTCAGCTCATACACATCTTTCACACTAGTTGCGAACTTGTCATAATATAAAAAGGTAGGATTTCAGTCTCAGCGCTTTGGATGGCATTGATGAGAACCTCTATGTGTCCAGAAAAGACTTCTCGTGTCTCCAAATTTGCCATACTCATTCCATCCACGTCACTCCTCCTGTATATAAACATGTTAAAACCAATACATGGAATTCTCATTTTAATGTTGAGACAGAAAAGAAATTTTATCAACACATTAAACAAAGATATGTGTGTTAAGTTACCTTTCAATATGAAATTTAAGGTCCTCATTTCCCATGCTTTGCTGTTCTTCTTGATTTTCATTTGCAGAAGCCACAGATAAAGATGGCATGCACTGCAGCCTTCAATGATACATCACTTGGAGCAAAGCAAGTGTGGTTCCTTATACACCTAGCATGCATGAAGCTTATATAAGTTAATTAATTATAAATGGGTTAGAGATAAAAGAATTAAAGAATCTCTATTTGCCTCCCCAATATATATACTATTGTAAATATTTACCTTGAAATTTTGAAGGTTCCAATTATGAAATGCTGCCTCATAGGCTGATACAAAGTTTGAGGTCCTCATTTCCCATGCTTTCTTGTTCTTCTTGTATTTGTTCTGCAGAAGCTACAGCAGAAGGAAGACACCCCTCCAACTCGATCACCTCGAGTGTTGGAATTTCACCGATACTTGAAGGGATCTCTTCCAGCATCCCACACGACCTTATTACTAGGCGTTTAAGACGCGGAAAGTGGGATGCCTCAGTTTCCCATCTCGTAAAGCTTATCTTTTCCAAAAGTAGGAATACGAGCTGAGGGAACTGCTCTTCTACCGTCTTCCACGAAGAGCCAGAGCATGCTTCCCGTCTCAGTTTCAGAGCTTCAAGATTTGGCAATGGACCAATGCTTGCCCAAGGAATTCCACTACCACTTAGGCTCAGTTTCTTGAGCTTTTGAGGGAATCCAAGCTTTGGAGGGCCATCCAGAATGGGTGACACCACATCATAGTACTTGATAGCGATCTTCAAACTCTCCAGTTGGTGCAGATCAACAATGCATTCCAGATTGTACCTTGACCAATCTACAGAAGATGAGACGTCGTACGAAATTCCCAGTTTCTTCAGATTTGGAATTCGTCTGATGATTCCTTTGGTCCATTTTAAGTTTGTAATTCCAACAAGAGTCTGTAGGTGCTCAAGAACGACACTCTTCCAGGGAAGCCGGTAACCAATATAATTCGGCATGAAGCAGCCAGCTTTCACATACAGATGCCTTAGATTCAGCATGCTCCGAATCACCCTAGGGCGTAAAGGATACACTCGAAACGAACAGTGGAGATAAATTATTGTCTCAAGATTCCGAAGGTTTGAGATGGATGGAGGAAGTAGATCATCACAGTGGATAGCAAGATATCTTAAATGAACAAGTTTGATAATTTCATCCGGGAACTCACTAAAGTGAATTACAGCTAAATCTAACACCCGCAGATACAGATGACCTAAGTAGAGATCAGATAGGTAGTACTCATTCAGAAACTTACTAGCAATGCAGAGATAAGAACGAACACGATAATGACAGTGTATAATTGATTGAGCATCTACACGCACGCTTACTCTACGTTGAAACTCATTATTCTGCTGTAATCGGAGTTTGTATCCATCAGGATCACCACTGTCCTCGACATGAAGAAAGTTTTCCTTGGCAGCGTTTAGCATAGAGACATCCCTCAACAGATCATGGATGCTGCATGTTCTGATCTTGCCATTACAACTCTTCTTAGAAACCAAAATAAGGTTTCTGTCGACGAGATCTTTGAGATAGTCCTCTGCCACCATTTCCAACGTTTTAGATTTACACGGTTTCAGAAATCCTTCGGCAGTCCATAAACTGATGAGTCGGGAGACAGCAATCTCACTCTCTCCTGGAAAAGCCCCCATGTATAAGAAGCATGGTCTTAAATGGTGAGGAAGGTGGTGATAGCTCAAACCAAGTACTTCCAAGAACTGCTCTTCAATTTGCTTCAAGTTTGAATTCAGATTATCTGCTATGTCAATCCAGATTTTCTTTCTATTGTCCTTAGACAAGAGGCCTCCGATCACTAGAATTGCAAGAGGAAGTCCGCCACACTTCCTAGCAATCTCTCTTCCAACGGATTCCAATTCCAATGGACAGCCTTCTTCTCCAAAAACCTTCGCATGGAGCAGGGACCAACTGTCATCCTCATTGAGGCATTGCATATTATGAAGAGGGTTATCAGAGTCCGGATAACTGGCTACATGTGACAACCGAGAAGTTATAAGAACACGACTTCCGTTATGGTTATCAGGAAAATAGGTACTCAAGAAATCCAAAATCTCTGTTTCCCACACATCATCTAGTACAATGAGATATCTCCTGCCTATGAGATACTGATAGAGATGCAAAGCCAATTCTTCGTCGTCATTGGCTGCATCTGTGACGATCTGTGCAGAATCTAGAAGGCATAGTAGGATACTGCGCATAGTATACTGTTGAGAAACTGTCACCCAAGCGCGAACATCAAAGCGCGTAACAATGTAAGGATCCTCATAAACTACTCTAGCCAGAGTCGTTTTGCCGATTCCTCCCATTCCTACAATGGAGACAAGTTGGCGTTTGGAGGAATTGACAGCTAGAAGTTCCCTTATCTTTACTATGTCACTTTCAAGTCCCACCAAAACCTTTTTTCTTATACATTCCCCATCTCGTGAAGCACAAGGAAGCGGCACATGCTCGCTTGGCTCCTTGATCATCTTAATTGCATTAGCCTTCAAGGTGTAGGAATCAACAACTAACTGATGCAAGCCTCGAATTTCCGATATCTCATACTTTATTATGGATGGCCAAATAATAGCGTAAAAGGAATTTAGCATAACATGTGATAAATCGTAAAAGGTACAGAAAAGCATTACAAGAAACGTCACTAAAGGTTTGATCAAAAAAACCGGTGGAATCCATTGACAGTCTATGTACCTATATAACAAAACCAACTGGGGCAAGGACGGGAAGTTGAACACAACTAAGTCAAACAGACAGTGGGTTCTCCAATTAAGATCCACATCAAATCTCCTAGGAAATAGGAGAGTTCTCACAAGAGCTTTTGCCCTATAAACTAGCTGTCTGATATATGTATCCATATCCTCTAGCTCTGATCTGAGTATCGTATCAGCAGAAGTATTTCCTAGAAAATCAAGGAAGAAACTCACGTTTTCACGGAGGGATTCGAGATGAGGTCTGTTACAAGATATCTGGCCCCGACTGGAATGAAGGATGGAATCCAGAATCTGTTTCAAGTAGATGAGCGCCGCATGAGTTGACGTGTTAGGATCTCCGGCGTCGTTGATATCAGCCACCTCTTCCTCTATTGCATGGAAATCTTCTAACACCTGATTCAATAATCCGATTTCCGGCATCGTATAATAGTCCATTATTAATCGAGAAGGGTCAAGTATATGAACCACCAAATCTTTAGACGAGTAGATCGTCAAGGTTATGACGATGATGCCATATACAATTTTCACGCCACTCTTACTGCTGCAGAACATGAATTCAAGTGCGATCGCGAGCAAAAAAAAGGAAATATAACAATATTCACCCCGTCTTGTGCTCTGAGTATGCAGGCGACGAGACACGAGCAACTCGAGAGCATCTTCTGCCTCATAAGCTGCCCATCTCATCAGTGTTTCCAGCTCTGGTGATATTTTACGAGTTTCCAGAAAATCAAGCGCCATAACCACCTTGCTGTGGAAGGATCCTAGTTTAGATAGTAGATGCATAATCTGCTGCCCGCTGTCTTCATCGATGCTTTCCAGAATTCGTAGCACCGAGACCAACGCCGCGTAAGCAGACATTTCTCCTCTTGCTATATCAGATAAGCAAATCAAGATATGGAAATGAACAGATGAGAAAGAACTTTAAGAGAGAAAAAACTTGCAAATTCATGAATTTGGATCATATATGACACTTTCTTCTCCGCGTGAATAGCTGACAAGAAAAAATAATTTATAAATCAAGAAAAGTTAAACTTCATATTTTATTATGATGATTAGTTCATGTTAACTGGTGAGGTCATATTCTAATCTTATCTCTTCTGTAGGAATATATATCACAATATATCAATTATCAAACTGGTGCAGGCCACCGATACTACAGTCTCATTCTAACTTTCTTACAAATGGCATCTGTCCATACACTGGTCCGCAAACTGAGTTTCCTACAGTCGGATATGTTGAAGAATTACTTCAAAAACTAACAGAGATAAGTACTGAGATCCAGGAAATGCATTACGAAAGAGAGTACATAAGAAGTTAAATCCTTGATCTCATCTCAAGTGCTTATGGCTTGAAGAAAAGGAGATCCATAATCAAAAGACACAAGTCTTGAATTTCAGGGATCTCATAATACATAAAAAACACAGGTGGAGACAACTATATGAAGAATCAGGACGAGAATGTTGATCCAAGTCAGCAGATAGTCGTTGTGTAATTGTGAGAAGGCAATAAGCATGGAGGAGAAAGGGAGAGCAGGTGATTCAGCATTGAACCCTAAGGTCCAATCTCCATTCAGGCATTCAATTCGTAATATTTCTGCAAGTTGGATCACCGGAATCATGGTGTGGTCCACAGTACCTTCAGGCTCCATAATTCAACACAACACAGTCGGGATAAGCAATCAACATCCTCTAAACTCACCTGAAGAACATACTTTACAGTTAAATTAAACCAGGAAGCAAAACAAAGCCAAGAAAGGATGGGAAGCAATTACTCTAAAGTAAATTGCAGGTATTAGTAAGTCATCTTATTACCATCCAACACATTTGGCGATCAAAAATATGTATCTTCAATTCGAACTTTGAGAAGATCGTTTCCCATGCTTTCTTGTTCCTCTTGTATTAGTTTTGCCGAAGCCACAGCAGAAGGGTGGCAATCAACTAACTCTATCATTTCAAGTGTTGGAATCTCACCCATAGCATAAGGAACTTCCTCCAGTTTGCTGCACTGCTTTAGAATTAGGCTTTTAAGAAGGGGAAAGTGGGTTTCATTGCATCTCCACTGTACAAGATCGGTATCTTCAATAAGAAGGAAGGTGAGTTGACAAAACTCCCCTTCAACATGCTCCCAATCCTGGCCTTGGCATGCACGGTTTCTCAGTTTGAGCGTTTCGAGATTAGGCAATGCACCAACAACTCTCATGCTTTCCCAAGGAATTCTGCAACCACCGAGAGTTAAATTAATAAGCTTTTGAGGGAATGCAAGCTTTGGCGGCTGCACTTCTGATGTTGAAAGACGGTACTCCACAGTGATCTTCAAACTCTCAAGTTTGTGTAGATTGACAAGAGACTCAAGCTGGTATTTTGACCAATCTACACAAGATGGGACATCATACAGAATACTCAATTTCTTAAGATTCGGAATGCTTTTGAGAATGCCTTTGGTACATTGGAAGTCTGATATTCCCACAAGCGTCTGCAAGTTTTCAAGAATATTACTATTCCTGAAAAGTTGACGACCAGGAGGATCAGGCAACATATATGATGTGAAATAGAGATGCCTCAAATTTGGCATACTCCATATCTCAACAGGAATTCGGAGGCCCCTACCGTATCTTCCATTGTAAAAAACAATCGTCTGTAGATTCAAGAGTTGCGATATGGATGGAGGTAGAGGGTAGTCATAAGTGAGGCCAAGGTATCTTAGAAAGACAAGTTCAATAACTTCATCTGGAAACTGATACAGACCATGTGTAACTATATCTAGTACTTTGAGGAGTCTAAATCTTAAGTAGAAATGTGGTAGACAATAAGAATCTTCACCAAAACATATAAAAGAACGAGTTGTACGATAACAAATTCTCTCACCAAAAGCACGAACATGAGTTACTAGTCTACGCTGACTCCTAGCCTCGTCACCTCTTATCTCCGCATCATTGCCAAAACCAAAGAAATATGCTAAAGGATCGCCATCAACATAAATAGTCTTTTCTAAAGCACCAACTTGAGTGCTCAGTATATGCTGAATCTCATCCCTACTATCACCTATCTTCTCGTCCTTGTTGAAAAATGCAAGAAAGTTTTCATTGTTAGCATTTCTCATGCAAACATCCCGCAAAACATCATGGATCTTGCAAGTTCTGATCATACCATTACAACTCCACTTACCAACCAAAATTAGGCTTCTCTGTACAAGATCTTTGAGATACTCCTCTGCAACCTCTTCAGAGCTTTTAGATTTACTTGCTTCCAAGAATCCCTCTGCAGCCCATAAGTTGAAGAGTCTAGTGACACGAATTTCCTCGTCTTCCTGGAAGACCCCCATATACAAGAAACATGGTTTGAGACGGTAAGGCAGGTGGTTATAACTCAAACCAAGTATTTCCAAACATTGTTCATCATCTTTGCTCAATATTGAATGTAAATCTTTTGATACACGCGACCAGTCTCGCTCTGTTCTGTGTTCATTATACAGGAGACCGCCAACTACAACAATTGCTAGAGGAAGTCCTCCACAATTCCGAGCAATCTCCCTTCCAATGGCTTCCAATTCCCGAGGACAATCTTCCCCTCCAAAAACCTTTTCACGAAGTAGATGCCAACTATCACCATCGTTAAGAAATTGTAATTGAAGAGAAGGGCTACCACCAGAAGTTGCATATGATGCAACTTCTGATATTCTGGTAGTCAAAAGTACTCGACTTCCATTCTGATTATCAGGAAGAAAACTTTCCAAAAAGTCCCAAATCTTTGTATCCCACATATCATCCACTACTATGAGGTACCTCCTGTTCATCAGACTTTTGTGGAGATGTTCGCCCAATATATGATCCAAATCATCACCTCTGTTGTTCTGCAATATTTCTTGTGTCCGTATCTTTGCAGAATCTAAGAGGCGCAAAATGACACGGCTTATAGTATACTCTTGAGAAACAGTTACCCAAGCACATAAATCAAAGTGATATAGCATATGAGGATCATCATAAACTTGTCTAGCAAGGGTAGTTTTACCAATGCCGCCCATTCCGACAATCGACACAACTTCACGCTCGGATGGATATCCAATCAACCGATCAAATATCTCTTTCAGATCTCTGTCAAGTCCCACCACCACAGTCTTCCCTATGCCTCTGAACTCGCGTCTAGATAAATCATCACCATAATCTAGGCCTTGTTCTGGACCACAGGCATCCTTAATCTTGATCACATTTTCTCTGATAAAACTGAAATCATTCATTATGCGTTGCAAAGATTCGTCTTCTGGCTGATAAGCAGATAGCCGACGTTCAGCGACTAAATGCCTCCATTTAAGAACTAAAGGGAGGAACAAAAGTCCGACCACAGAGAGTAAGAAAGGTACTATAATATGAACCATGTGAGGAGTCAAAACACGGGCCATGAAAAAAATTGCATTTTGGAAGGTAACAGGTAAGAGTAATTGTAGAGAGGCAAGCATAAGACAGAGGGCATAGATAAACCCTTCCATGGCAAAAGCATATAACTCTAAGAATTTCATATAAAGCACTCCAATATACATAAGTGAAGTCAAAATGATCGAGAAAATAGTGGGAGAGTCAGATTCTGTAAGAAGCTGGTTGCGGATGTGGAATTCAAGAACATCTTCTGCAGCATAAGCTGCATTTCTGATCCTTGCTTCCACAACATCTATTTCCGGATCTTTAATTTTCTGTGAAGAATAAAACTCAAGAAAATCTAAGAAGAAGCTGACCATTTCATGGAGAGATTTCAGTTGCTCTCTGTTGTGAGAAATCCTCCTTCCAGCAACAGGGTTAAGCATGCTATCCACAACTTGCAGGAGAGAAACCAATGCCGCATAAGCCACCATTTCCAGAAAGCTTCCCAAGTCAATGTCGAAAAGATTTAGAGGAAATTTAGGATGCTGAGAGACTGAAATATGGGAAGAAAACAAGTCAATTATTGAAGGGGGATGAGGTTCGCATCTTCAATTTCGCTTTCAATATAGTAAAGTGTAATAAAGGTCGAAGTTAGCCATTAATTGTCCCCACTTTTCATTTCCCATTCTTTTCATTTCTATTATTTAATACTAGAACCTTTTTTACCTGTGCATCGCATAAATTGATTAATACTTGGGAAGAAGAATAAATTGTAACATTAATGGTAAAAATGATGCTAACGTGAGCAAGAAAAACATAATTATTAGAAACATGTATGTGTATATTGTACTCGTTTCTTATGTTTCACCACATTATCAATTATGATGGTGGGTTATCAATTTAATGACTATTTTCTTTTCAGTAAATAATAAGTTATTCTTTTGGTTGAAAAATTAAAGTTTATCATCATATCTAGCCAAAAAATAATATATCTCGTAACTAGGGGTCTAAGCGAACCAAGCTATTCGTGAGCTATTTGAGGCTCAACTCGATAAAAGTTCGTTTCAAATTCGTTCATTTACTAAACGAACCGAACTCGAGCCTCCAACTGAGCTCGAATAATTTTTCGAGCCAAACTCGAGCCTAAAGGTATTCGGTTCGAAAAGTTCGCGAACATGTTCGAATACAATTTAACGAACTGAGCTTCGAATAGTTCACGAGTTTTGTTAACGAGCTTGTTCACGAACTTTAAAAACGAGCCGAACTTCTAATAGTTCGCGAACTTTATATATGAACTAGTTTACGAACTTATCAAATTAATATAAATATATATATATATATATAAACTAAATAATTTAATAAACGAGCTTTTTAACAAACTCGAACTCAAATATTTAATTGATTGAAGTCAAGTTCGAGGTCGGTTCGAATTTACTATTAAATCGAATAATTAACGAACCGAACTCGAACCAAACTCGAGCTCAATTTTTGTTTCTCAAACTGGACTCGAGCTTGGTTTTTAGAACTCGAACCGAACTCGAGCCTTCAAATTTTTAAACGAGCTGAACTCGAGCTTGACAATATTGAGTTAAGTTCTGTCCGACTACAACCCTACTCACAACCCCTTTATTTGATATTTGATGAGAGACCAAAATTCAATTTCCTCATAAATTTGTAGACATTTGCTCCACTATACAATTAAGGGACGCATCTCCATACACCAATTGACCTTTTTGAGAAGAATGTTGATTCCTTTTTCCATCCCTTTAGATGTGCCATAGGCCCATAACAAATAATGTACCAATTACCTATTTTCTCTCTTATACGTGATTCAATATTTTAAAATTATTATAGATACATTACACAATTAATAGTAAAATATTATAATTAAATTATAAAGTACAAATATATAAATATAAAATAGTAATATTATGAAACTTTAAGTAAATACACTAACATAAAAGACGTATGTATATGAAAAATTTATAGAAATATTACATAAATATAATTTAACCAAATTATCCTAATAAAACAATAACTATATACATGGAATGATTAACCTACACATTTCATGTGTTATATTATGTATCAATGTCATTGTTTTCAAGCACTCAAGTATTACATATATATAATCTAACCAAATTATCCTAATAAAACAATAATGATATAATACATGGAATGATTAATATATACCATGTAATTCACCTACATATTTCATGTCTTATAACCTACATATTTCATGTCTTGTGTTATATATGTATCAATGTCATTGTTTTCCAACACTTTTTTTTTTGCTATATGTACGTTTTAAATTTAATTGTGGAATAATATATATTTAATAGATAAGAATGATATCTATATATAAAGTTAGATTCGTATTAAAAAAGAAAAAATGTATGAGAAATAAAATAATCTATACATTCCAATTGTCAAGCGTTCACTTTCCTTTAAATGTATTTACTACAACGTATGCTAAAAGTTTTAAAGCTAACTTTCTAAATATCACTTTATTAAAAAAGAGATGATATCATGTGTTCCACAATTATGTCTCACACTTTTATGTCCTACAATCAAATTTTATTTTACTTTTATTTGAACCTTATATATTTCAGTTGTATTTTATACGTAACATTAGGGTCGTCCCACCCAAATAAAAATATAATTATTTTTTAACTTTTAAATATTGTTAAATAATTTTTTAGGTTTTTAAATCCAAAATTAGCGTATTTAATATTTTAAAAAAATTATATTTTAAAATAATTGTTCAATAATTCATTATAACATTAAATGTGGAACATGAAAAAATTAAACCTATGAAATGAATGCAGTCAAATGCTATCTCTAGATAAATTAACCATTTCATGGCATTTTCCTACAGCTAGCTGGACTAATTTGTTCAAAAACCTTCATGTTGGCATATTTGTTAGAAGAGCAACATCAAGTTTCATTTGGGCTCAAAAATATTGATAAGCTAAGTAGTTTAAGCCGGACTGGTGCATCAACTACTAAATGCATGAGAAAGATAGCATAAGTATGTTGTTAAACTATTATAAACAAATCATATTTCTTTTCACTATATGAGTTTAGTAATCAAAAAGGCTAAACATCAAATTGACTTTTCAGAGATGCAATTCTTCGTTAAACAATAACTGCTTCTTGAAAAAAACTTGTTTTTATATAATATATATAGATTGATTTGTCATTTTCATTCCAAATGAGATATACTAATATTATACATCAACTAAACGATTGAGTTGCTACGAAATTCATTTGTTTGAGAACTCAGAATCTGTTTCTCTTTTAGAAGAAAACGAAAGGAGAAATTCAAACCAGAGAGAGCTTCGTCGCTTTGTGGATCAACACCTAATTATTTTTCACTATTTCATCATTATCCCATAATTTTCCCTTCCCCCAATTATATATTTTTGTAACCACACCACATGCAGGGATACTAAAGTAAAAGAATAATATCGCGAATATAATTTAATATTATTCAATAAAATGAAAATTATAATATTATGTATGTTGATGTGACATTACCACATCAGCCAATTGTTGACACAGATAAAAGTCATCTGAAATTATTTTAAGGTTGAACTTTGGACATATATATATAAGAGTTTCCAATCAAATCTCTTTAAAAAAATCTTTTTGTCTTAGCATGCTTTACTCCGACAGTATCTAAGGTTCCTCGAATAATATGATATCTTACGTCTGGTAAATCCTTAACCCTCTCCCTCTTACTAAGACTGAAGAATGTTCTTATGAATTATGGTAATACCCGATATATAAATAGTGATTTTAAATTCAATTCTTTTTATAACTGAATAGAATTGTAAGTTTTAGAATTCCTTTTGATATACCCTAATATAAAGTCACTAAAACTCAAATTACTGAATGAGATTATATATGATGGCTCATGATTCTAGACTTATAGATATGTATAAGCATATAAATGAGTTTTTTTTTTTTAGAAAATGTATCCAACTACATATAATTTATTTCCTCTATAATTTGAAAAGTGTATAACTATGGTATCGTATTAATGAATATTCTAACTGAATTATCTTTTATGATGAAAATAGCATATTTTTCAGTTTTCAATATTCATGCACCAAGAAAACTTGTTTGGCACATACATGTGTCTGTATGTATGTCAATGTTTATTTAGACACATTCTTCCATATATATTAAAAAATCTATAATGTATTTACCCATTCCTCCATGAAAAATGTATTGTTTTTTCGTATTGTGAGAGAGTTTGTATAATTTTTTCTAAATTGTAAATTATGTTTTTAATGAAGAAAGAAATCCACAAAGTATACTATATGTGACATTTAAAATATCGAATATTTTGTGAGATCGTATATAAAAAGGAATATATACATTCTTAGTGTACAATCTAATCGAAATATATGTAATAACAATAGACTTTTCGTGAACGAATAGAATATTGCAAATAATTTCAGTTGGTAATCTTAAATATAAATTTATGAACTATCAAAAATATAAATTTAATTTGTAATTTTTTTAGAGAAATTTATCACTCCAAAATATATCTTCTTTTAAAATCCTTCCTTTTTTATCTCATCTCCTATCTTGAAATACCCAAACAAAGTGAGACTAAAAGAGTATAATATAATGAATAGTTGACATTTATTTGAAAAAGTAAACAAAAATTCTAAATTTTTTGAATTTATCGATTCTAAAAATAATATAGTACTATATCATAATAGAAGTGTGTCTCATGTATATAAGTAGTGAACTTGCATATTTAGTGTTATTAGAAACCCTAAATACATAAAAGTAGATATTCTAACATCTAGAAACAACCAATAGTAAGAAAATAAACCTGAAATGTTAAATTCTCAGTTTCATGCATCCTTGCCTGCTGATCAACCCAAAGAATGCATGCAAAGAAAGTTTGGTTCCTTATTCACCTAAGGGCGTGAAGCTTATATAAGTTGATAATGGGTTAGAGATAAGAGAATTAAAGAATGTCTATTTTCCTCCCCAATATATATACCTATTGAACTCATACATACTACAAGATTGTAAATATTTACCTTGAAAATTTTGTAAGTTCCAATTATGAAATGCTGCTGCTACATGGGCTGATACAAAGTTTGAGGTCATCATTCCCCATGCTTTCTTGTTCTTCTTGTATTTGTTCCGCAGAAGCTACAGCAGAAGGAAGACACCCCTCCAACTCGATCACCTCGAGCATCGGAATTTCACCAATACCAAAAGGGATCTCTTCGAGCTTCCCACACGACCTTATAACTAGTCGTTTAAGATGAGGAAAGTGGGATGCCTCAGTTTCCCACCTCGTAAAGCTTATCTTTTCCAGAAGTAGGAATACGAGCTGAGGGAACTGCTCTTCTACCGTCTCCCACGAAGAGCCAGAGCATGCTTCCCGTCTCAGTTTCAGAGCTTCAAGATTTGGCAATGGACCAATGCTTGCCCAAGGAATTCCACTACCACTTAGGCTCAGTTTCTTGAGCTTTTGAGGGAATCCAAGCTTTGGAGGGCCATCCAGAATGGGTGACACCACATCATAGTACTTGATAGCGATCTTCAAACTCTCCAGTTGGTGCAGATCAACAATGCATTCCAGATTGTACCTTGACCAATCTACAGAAGATGAGACGTCGTACGAAATTCCCAGTTTCTTCAGATTTGGAATTCGTCTGATGATTCCTTTGGTCCATTTTAAGTTTGTAATTCCAACAAGAGTCTGTAGGTGCTCAAGAACGACACTCTTCCAGGGAAGCCGGTAACCAATATAATTCGGCATGAAGCAGCCAGCTTTCACATACAGATGCCTTAGATTCAGCATGCTCCAGATCACCCTAGGGAGTAAAGGATACACTTGAAACGAACAGTGGAGATAAATTATTGTCTCAAGATTCCGAAGGTTTGAGATGGATGGAGGAAGTAGATCATCACAGTGGATAGCAAGATATCTTAAATGAACAAGTTTGATAATTTCATCCGGGAACTCACTAAAGTGAATTACAGCTAAATCTAACACCCGCAGATACAGATGACCTAAGTAGAGATCAGATAGGTAGTACTCATTCAGAAACTTACTAGCAATGCAGAGATAAGAACGAACACGATAATGACAGCGTATAATTGATTGAGCATCTACACGCACGCTTACTCTACGTTGAAACTCATTATTCTGCTGTAATCGGAGTTTGTATCCATCAGGATCACCACTGTCCTCGACATGAAGAAAGTTTTCCTTGGCAGCGTTTAGCATAGAGACATCCCTCAACAGATCATGGATGCTGCATGTTCTGATCTTGCCATTACAACTCTTCTTAGAAACCAAAATAAGGTTTCTGTCGACGAGATCTTTGAGATAGTCCTCTGCCACCATTTCCAATGTTTTAGATTTACACGGTTTCAGAAATCCTTCAGCGGTCCATAAACTGATGAGTTTTGAGACGAGGACCTCGCTCTCTCCTGGGAAAGCCCCCATGTATAAGAAGCAAGGTCTTAAATGGTGAGGAAGGTGGTGATAGCTCAAACCAAGTACTTCCAAGAACTGCTCTTCAATTTGCTTCAAGTTTGAATTCAGATTTTCTGCTATGTCGATCCATATTTTTTTTCGATTGTCCTTAGACAAGAGGCCTCCGATCACTAGAATCGCAAGAGGAAGTCCTCCACACTTCCTAGCAATCTCTCTTCCTATGGATTCCAATTCCAATGGACAACCTTCTTCTCCAAAAACCTTTGCATGGAGCAGGGACCAACTGTCATCCTCTTTGAGGCATTGCATATTATGAAGAGGGTTATCAGAGTCCAGATAACTGGCCACATGTGACAACCGAGAAGTTATAAGAACACGACTTCCGTTTCTGTTATCAGGAAAATAGGTACTTAAGAAATCCAAAATCTCTGTATCCCACACATCATCTAGTACAATGAGATATCTCCTGCTTGTGAGATATTTATAAAGATGCACAGCCAATTCTTCGTCATTATTATCTTTATCTGTGACAATCTGTGCAGAATCTAGAAGGCATAGTAAGATGCGACGCTTAGAATACTGTTGAGTAACTGTCACCCAAGCGCGAACATCAAAGTGGATAACAATGTAAGGATCCTCATAAACTACTCTAGCCAGAGTCGTTTTGCCGATTCCTCCCATTCCTACAATGGAGACAAGTTGGCGTTTGGAGGAATTGACAGCTAGAAGTTCCCTTATCTTTACTATGTCACTTTCAAGTCCCACCAAAACCTTTTTTCCCGTGCATTCCGAATCCTGTGAACCACAAGAAGGAGGCGGAAAGTACTCACTTGCGTTTCTATGGGCATCCTTGACCATCTTAATTGCAGTATCCTTGAAGAAGATGACATCAATAACTAACTGATGCAAGCCTCGAATTTCGGGGATCTCATGATTTCTTATGGATGGCCACACTATAGCATAGAAGGACTCTAGGGTAACCTGTAATGCATAGTAAATGTTCCCAAGAAGTACATAAAGAAATATCACTAAAACATAGATCCAAATAGTGATGCCCGGTGGCATCAGTTGATAGTTGCTATATGTAGATAACAAGGCGATAAACACGGCGAAGGATGGGGGATAAGGCAGGCCGGCGCTGAACCTAAGTATCCAATCAGTACAGTAGATTCTCCAATTCAGATCCACACCAAATCTCTTAGGAAGTAGGAGGGTTCTCACAAGAGCTTTTGCCTTATAAACTAGGTGTCTGATATATGCATCCATATCTTCTAGCTCTGATCTGTGGAGTATCGTATCAGCAGAAGTATTTCTTAGAAGATCAAGGAAGAACCTCGCGTTTTCATGGAGGGATTCGAGATGAGGTCTGTTACTAGATATCCGCCTCCCACCGGAATGAAGGATGGAATCCAGAATCTGTTGCAAGGAGATGAGGGCTGCGTGAGCTGACGTGTCAGGATCTCCGGCGTCGTTGATATCAGCCACCTCTTCCTCTATAGCATCGAAACCTTCTAACACCTGATTCAATGATCCGATTTCCATCCTCACACCAAGGTCATTTATGGAGCGAGGACGGTCGAATATATGAACGCCTAGATTTTCATACAAATCGATCGCCATGGTTACGATGATGATAGCAAGTACGGTTATCACACCACCCATACTGCTCCTGGGGACGAACAGAAACGCGAGCACGGTGTACGTTAAGGCAATGAAACAATGGCTACCTGGTCTTGTGCACCGAGAATGCAGGGGACGAGACATGAGCACCTCGAGAGCATCTTCTGCCTCATAAGCTGCCCATCTCATCTTTGTTTCCAGCTCCGATGATGTTTTACGAGTTTCCAGAAAATCAAGCGCCATAACCACCTTGCTGTGGAGGGATCCGAGTTGAGCTCTGAGATGCATAATCCTCTGCCCGCCGTCTCCATCTATGCTTTCCAGAATCCGTAGGACCGAAAGCAGCGCCGCGTAAGCCGACATTTCTCTTCTTGCTATATAAATTCAGCAAATTAAAACATGGAAATAAACAGATGAGAAAGAGAGCTTGCAAAGTCAATAATGGAAATGAACTTTGTGAGAGAGAATTTGCAAAGTCAATTATTCTTGCAACAATGAGCTTTTCTTGTTTGACTTCTGGATCATATATATGACTTTTCTCAGCCTGAAAAACTGGCAAGAAAACATATTTTACAAATAAAGAAACTTTCAACTTCCAATCTTCAATTCATATTTTATTATGATGATTAGTTCATGCTAACTGGTGAGGTCATATTCTAATCTTATCTTTTCTGTAAGAATATATATCACAATATATCAAGTTTCGAACTGGTGCAACCGTGAAACCCACAATTGGAGAGAGGCTAGCATAAGACAGAGGACATGAAAAAACCCTTCCACAGCAAAAGGATATGACTCCAAGAAGATCATATAAAGTAGTCCAATTTATGAAAGTGTAGTCACAAAGATCAAAAAACTAGTGGGAGAGTCAGATTCAGCAAGAAACTGGTTATGGATTTGGAACTCAAGAGCATCTTCTGCAGCATAAGCTGCATTTCTGATCCTTGCTTCCACAACATCTATTTCCGGATCTTTAATTTTCTGTGAAGAATAAATCTCAAGAAAATCTAAGCAGAAGCTGACCATTTCGTGGAGAGATTTCATTTGCTCTCTGTTGTGAGAAATCCGCCTTCCTCCAGCAGCAGGGTTAAGTATACTATCCACAACTTGTAGGAGAGAAACCAACGCCGCATAAGCCAGCATTTCCAAAAAGCTTCCCAAGTCAACTGCGAAGAGATTACAGTAAATTCAGGATGGTGAGAAACTGAAAATATGGGAAAGAAACAAATCAATTATTGAAGGAGGATGAAGTTCGCATCTTCAATTTTTTAATTTCGTTTTCCATATAAAATATAACCCACTAACTACATCAAAGAAACTTGAAGCTCTGAAATTTTCCATTCTTTTCATTTCTACTATTTAATATTTCTCATTTTCATTCCAAACGAGGTATAATATTATACATAAACTAAACGATTGAGCTTCTACCAAATCGATTTGTTTCAGAGCTCAAATTCTGCTTCTCTTCAGAAGAAAACGAAAGGATAAATTCAAACCAGGTAGAGCTTCGTCGCTTTGTGGATCAACGCCTAATTATTTTTCACTGTTTCATCATCAACCATAATCTTCCCTATCCCCAACCCCATGAGTACATAACCACATCACATGCAGCAGAGATAAATGTGAAAGAACACTATCGCCGAATCATCTGCTTCTTGAGACGATGAAAAATAAAATTGACCATTTTTGTTTTTTTTGCTCTATAAAATTGACCATTTTGAATTTGATGCACATCGTACATTATTGAGACATAAAAAAAGGTTAAAAAGTTGGGTCGTTTCAGTATGTTTGCTGTGTAGGTACGGACAATGTTTGGATCTTTTCTGAAGGGGAGAACATCACATACTGGCCACTGCTAACTAAACACTAGCTGAAATATTACTGTGATTCTGTGATAATCAAGCAGACGTAGAAAGAGGAAGAAGACAAAGCCCAGGGTTATAATCGTAATTTCGAATACATTTGATGCATGCTATAGTAATTTGGAGGAGCAGTATATGTCTTCGCCCTGTTTTCCATTTTCTTTATAATTAAATAGAATTAAACAATAATTTTATTCATTTACTTTTTTTATTACTACTTCACAATTCCTTTTGATATACCTTCATATACCAAGTCACTAAATGGGATTTATTTATTTTTTGACAAAAATTTATCTAAATACTTCACCCCGCTATTTATATCATCATGTTTTAATCAAAATTATAAGAATTTTTTTAGTTAAAATAAGACATAAATAAATAATGAGAATTTTTTTAGTTAAAATAAGACATAAATAAATAATGAGATATAGAGAGTATATTTATATTCTCTATCATTTGGAAAAGGTTTATTTTGAGGTTGTTAAGGAGCTCATGCACTTGATTGAAATAGGGCTCAAGAAAATTGGGCCTAAAGTAACTTGGGCCTTACCACAAACATTTGTACCTTATGATGTAAACTATTTTATTTTGAGAATATAATGATTTTGGGTCAGCCTTTCCTCAATTGTACTTTTCTTTTCTCTAGAATAAAGTGTATTCTAATTGAATATAATTGTGGATATTTTTAATTATTTGTTATGAAGAAGAAAAAAACATACTTTTCAATATTCATGTGCTAAGAAAACTTGTTTGACACATAAATATATGTGTTCGTGTGTATGTCTCAATATTTTAAACGTCACAAAGATTTTAATTTATAGATAATTTTCTTTATTAAAAATGTAATTTTTAATATAAATTTTATAAACCATCATAAATATAAATTTAGGTTGTATTATATTTGAGAGACAAAATTATCCATACAAAATGAGAGTCATAATTTAAAAACCTTCATTTTTATACCCCTCTCCTATCTTGAAATACGCAAACCAAATCCCACATTATAATAATACTTATATATAGGAACACAACCTATTATTCAATTCTTGGGTTGTATATAACATATATGTCAGTTGGGAGGAATTTAAGAGGGTTAGGGGGAATCAGCTGTTTTTTAGGCCCACCAAGAATTCATATCTATGAAAAGAAATAGAAAAAATAAAATTATAACAATAATAAAAAATAATAAAATATGAAGAAAAAAAAAGTTGTGATGGAAACATAAAAACAAGGCATGTGATAGTCCATCATCAGCCATGTTCTTGCAGAGTACAAAAATGAAGTAGGTGACAAAAAATCCTCTTGTAATAAAACCAGTGTTGTTTTAGTTGTAGACCCAAACCAACTACCTCTTTCTTCTAAGCCTTACATTTTCAGTTAATTTTGTTGCCATTTCATTACATGATGTGGCTATGAATCTTGGGCTAAACCCCCCTACATGCCCACCTAACTATTAGAGCTACAAATAATCAATTTTGGTCCTAGTTCTTTTTCTATGATAGTGATACATATTTCCTAATTCCATAACTTTGAAAATCAACCTTGCAAGTTGTCAAGGAGTTGACAAAATAAACCTAGACATTTATTTGAACAAAGAGGAAATTGTTTCTTTTTAATTGTTATATTTTCCTTTTCTTTCCTTTTTTATTACACACACAAGACCATTAATGCAATTACTACAACAAGATAACACTATCCTTCTACATCAACTTATCTAGATCCCCAAAATGTCAGTGGACACGTTTGAAATGACATATAACTACATTCATCTTTGGTAAGAAACAAAATTTATTGCATTGCACATGCTGCACTTCCATCAGTGTTCTTGAATTTTAGACTAGATTAATGCCCAAGATGTAATTTTTCTTAATGTATGTAAAAAGATATTTGTGTTAAACAATAAACAATGATTTCATTCAAATAAGTATTGAAATGACATAAGTTAGAAGTTAGAACTCTATTAATGTCTTTCTAACTATATATATAGTTCTCTCTCACTATCCACCGCAAACATTTCTTAATATGTCAGCTTTTCATATAACAATGTTAGCATACGAGTCACCATAATTTTTACTTTTTTTAATTTTTATTGTATTGAATAAATATTAAAATATACTTTGATCATAGAATCGTTCGACTGCCCTCGACAAACAAGAACTTAATATGCTCGCAATTAAGGTGTCAATATCACACAATGTCAAATATGTTTACAATCGAAACTTAAGTGTATAATGGTTGATTTGAGAGTTTTGTAAAATCAAAATTTGGTCTCCAATTCATGATGATGCCTTCTTACCAAACTCGGACATTCACATTTAATTCAACGCGTAACAGTGTCTAATATATTAATCAACACCATTAACAAGTAATTTAATATAAAATTAGCCAAAATAAAATGATAAGAAGGTCCAAATTAGATGAGATATTCCTCCTTAGGTACAAACTACCACTAACCGACACAGATATAAGTTGGGCCGTACCTTACCGTATTGCACATGGGGGCCTCTGAATTATTTAATTATATGATGAAATGACCAAGATACCCTCTACGATGATTTGGCAGTTGATAAATACTCCCTCCGTCCACGATAATTGTATCATTGTTTCCTAAAATGGTTGTCTACAAAGAATGTATTGTTTTCTTTTTAGTACATGGACCCACACACTTTCCTACACAATACATCACATCACATCTCACTATTTACAAAATTACCACATAACATCATAATTTTTCTTAAAAATCGTGCACACTCCTCCATGATACACTTATCATGGACGGAGGGAGTAATACTGAAGGACTCGTCTTTTGTTTTAAAAATATGCAGTTTTTATTTTTGGACGTGGTACCACGTATCTTTATAATTAAAACACTTAATAATATATTTTTTGGGTTTCAATATCTATTTTTTATAATTAAAACACTTAATATTTGTGGGTCTCAATATTTATTAAGTTAACAACATTTTCTTAAAACATGTGACGCGTCAAATGGTGCATGTTTTTAAGGAATGAAGGTAGTATATATATAGTTAATCATCCAAACATAATTGTTAGGTAAATTAAACCATGTATTGACACTTGATTGTAAGCTGGTAGTTTTAGGGTTAGACAAATCGTGCGAGTTGGGTCTCCTAATAACGTGACATATAAAGGTGAAACGCAAACCCGAGTTGTTATTTTCGTGTCATGTATATATCGTTTATTGAATTCGAAATCAAATTTGATTTGTTAAGTTTAAATCCGAACGCAATATATGCATGACATGCACGAAAATAATAACAGCACAATAATCACATAACACGTTATTGATTCCGTTAAAAGTATAAATTTATGGGAGAAAAAAGGACATAAAATCATAATAAAAACAGCAATAATTCATGATTTTAGAAGTTACGTACGCAATATTTACTTATATTTGAAGAAAATAATCTTGAAAATAATTAAAATTTATATATATTTATAAAATATAAATTATTAATATATGATATATTTATGTTAACGGATAACTCGATATAATAATTTTTTGTTCTTGCTTGTTGGTCCTTTAAACGATTATAAGTTTTGACACTAACATATCAATTTTATACTTCTTCATGCCATATGATATTATTATATCGTGTCAAAAAATTATAATACTAAATAATTTCATCTCGAAGCGAATGATTACTTAATTAATATATAATCGTAATATTTAGATATATTTATCGACTATTGAAGGCAGTATTATCGGAGTATGATATGACATATACATTAATGCAAAAATGATTTACGTTGCTCTTTTTTTTATGATGGTGCCTTAAATATAGAGTATTAAATTTACATAGTACGTATATGCTGGAATTATTGATTATCGAATATTATGTTTATCATTATTACATGATCACTTTTACTTATATGTATCTATTTCCATCAAACAATGCATATTTAATGTCGTGTTCTTATGTTATTTGGAAAATTATTATGTGTAGCATCTTGCTTTAAAATACAACATACTCGCGTATTAAAATAGAGAAGATTTGTGTTGAAAATGATTGGTCATACCTATTTATAGATAATTAATGAGTATAAATTCAATTTACAAATTTATATTTAAAAAATATATAAATTTTAAAACATGCGTAAGAATGCATCAACTCCAAATAAATAACTAAAACTATAATAAATGAGTAATACAAATCTTAATACACTCAAATTACTGGTAAAAAGCTAGAGAAATATATTTATAATCACAATTACAAATAATATTTACTTTTTACAAGTGGTTGTATCTTTATATTAATTACAAATACTATGAATTTAACATCAAATAATTTCGTTTATGGGGTAGATTACAATTGAATAAAATATGTTTCTCCACACCTTTTTATATATGGAGATTAGAGTTATTGTAGACAATAGTAAGAGCCTAAGTCACGTCAAATTTCGGACAACGTATAATGTCATTGGAGATTGAGCTGTAAAGAGCCAAAATGATTTAGTAGTTATTTAATTATTTATCGTTGATTACGATATGACTAATTATTAATTAAATACCTAATTAGAGAGTGATACAAGAGAATCTAAATAAATTAAGATTTGTGCATGGCTGTTACGGCTATGTACGGATTGATATACTTAGAATCCTCCATGTAAAAAGGTAGCTAGCCAGCTTGCACGCCTGGTGAAAGCGGTTGTTTTCAACGAGATTAATTAGTACTAATAATTGTACCATCAAAATTATGTGTTTTATTTATTTATTTAAATTGAAGTATTATATTAAATTTAAATTATATACCTCGTCACGAATTATTTAAACTCGAGATATTTATCCTCAAACATTAAATTTCTACCCGTGCACATAAAATTATGGATATGTTAATTAAATGGAATGTTATAACTGATAAAGTAAATTAATTAAGATAATCTACTTGCCTTTTATTATGCTTATGAAGTTGAAAGGACGGAAATAATTAAGCGGGGAATATAAATTGGGGAGAAACGGAGATTAATCACCTATTACCTAATGATGTTGCATCTGTTGTATTGATAAAATTGTGACACGTGTCATGATTAGAGTTTAGAATTTATGGTATATATAAAAAAATATATAATTTATATCCTACTTACTCCTTTTTGAAGAGATAATTTTTACTATTTTTTGAATATGTCAAGCTTAGTAGGACGTTCCAATAAGAAAAGTGTGTCAAGTTTAGTAAAACGAATGAAATATAACATTAATTATTATGTCATGTATCGTAATTTTATTAATGTAATACGATATGCCAGTCGCAATAAAAAGATTGTAATTGAACGAGAAGTCTGGCATGAATCGGAAGAGGAGGAAGGAAAGGAGCGATGGACCGTATACGGAAGGAAGGAAGGTGCATACGGCACAGTACACACAGTTGCCACGCAGTGAGCGGGGGTGGGTCCCTTTGTTTTTTTCTGTTTCTGTTTCTCGTGTATCAAATTTAGTGGAATGCCATACCCCATGCACGTGCTGTTTAATTACCATCTTATCCTCTAACATTTCAATTCATATTACATACTCCTATTTCATTTAAATTAAGTGTACGATTGGATTCTTTACGACTTACTAAATCTCATTTATTAAATTATTATCTCAGTACACCAAGTGTATCTATTTAGAGGGGAGACAGATTACATGTGTCTAAATTTATTTTAAAGAGTTTATAAGATGTAATATCATAAGAGCTTATAAATTATTAAAATATTTGAATAAATAAGTTTATAAGCTTTTTAAAAGAGTTTATAAGATAATAAAGTGTTTGACATTTTATAAGTTGGAGAGAAGCTATTTATGTAATAACAAAATATTGTAGGGTTATTTATATAATTTTATTGCAGCTTATAAGTTTATGAATAAATAAATTAGAGTAAAAGTAGTTATTTGAACAGCAGTTTATAGGATGTTTTAAAGAGCTTAGTCAAATACCCTCCTAATTCCTCCATCAAATATAAATCTTATTTTTAAAACATGGTTTTACAAAATATTAATTATTTTAAATTTTACATATATTCTAATTTATGGATTCATTTCTTCTTCATTAAAAGCTTACTTTATAATTTTTATCATGAAATTTGTATCAACTCACTGGCAATATATTTTTTATGGATGGATAATGTATTATTTATATAGATTCGTACATATCTTAAGAAAATAATACTCTGTTTGTTCAACATTTTGTTACTCAAATTGACTATTCATGTGTCTTATCAAAGTAATTTGACTTAATATATTTTGTGTTGAGTACAATTTTGTTTCCACTTGATTTAACCTAACCAACTGTCCTTGATTTTGTATGATAAAGTATAGTTAGCTGAGTTTGAAATTCACTTATTATTATTTTTAATTGAAGCGTGTATTGAGTGTAATTTGAATCCCACATTTATAATTTTTAATTAAACTGTATGTATTGAATAAGGTGACTTTATCTACTAGAAGTTAAAAGTTTTTAATGTTAAAAATATTGATAGACGGAGTGAATAACAAATTTGGAGTCATATATTTTTTTTATATATTATGTACCCCTCTGCCCCACCAACATAGTCTCTCTTTTCTGATTAGGACGTCCCACAAAAATAAATTTTTTTTTTGATAAATTTATAAATATTAAAGTAAATTTAATAAAGTAGAAATGAATAAAGTAAAATATTAATTTTCGTGTAAAATAGAAGCGAATCGAATGGAATGAAATCAAATTAATATATATTCAAACTTTCTTTTAGCCAAATTAAGTTTCCAATAAACTTAATTCGTTTTTTAGTCTTAAAAAATGAATAAAAGGTTGAGAGGGCAAAATAGGAAATGTAAAGAAAGGAGAAGGGCATAAAAGTGAAAAAGGAAGGGAGTCATAATCATTAGACAGCCGCATGTCTCCTCGGAAGTGGATCTTCGCACGTTATGAATGTTTACTCACTCTCTACTGCGCTCTCTCTCCCTCTCTCCCTCTATGCTAACCAGTATTCATTCAGAACACACAGAGACCCAACCGCCATCCCTTTCTCTCTCTTAGTTTCAATCTACCCACCACATTCAAAAACTTCTTTTCCCCATTTCTTTCTTTCTTATTCAGTTCCATTTCGTTTCCGCGATCAAGATTTAAAGATCCAATCTTTATAAGTTTATGTATGTAAAGGTGCCGCAGCTACATACCTGACGGCTAACGATCGGTCTCTTAAAAGAAAAATCATTTTCAATGAGAACTAATCTCATCGAAGAACCTCGAGGGCCCACTTAAAGCTCCAATCTCTCATCCAGAGCTCAGAAGATCTTGACTTTTTCCTTTTACTTTTTTTCCTTTGATGATTTTGCACAAACCCCATGAAGAATTTCCAATGGCTGAAGCAAATAGCGAACACGCACACCAAGCTGGAGAGGAGGCTGTCGCTGGGGGAGTACAAGAGGGCGATTTCATGGTCGAAATACTTGGTTTCTTCGGGAGCAGAGATCAAATGCGGAGGGGAGGAAGAATGGAGTGCTGACATGTCACAGCTCTACATAGGCAACAAATTCGCTTCCGGGAGGCACAGCAGAATCTACAGAGGCGTTTATAAGCAGAGGGAAGTAGCGATTAAGCTGATTAGCCAGCCTGAAGAAGATGGAGATTTAGCTTCGTTTTTGGAGAAGCAGTTCTCCTCTGAAGTCGCTCTTTTGTTCGGGTTGAGACATCCCAACATCATCTCTGTGAGTCAGATCTTCATCCTGTTCTTGATTTGTGTAATTTTATTGCTTTTTGGTGGTTTGGTGGGGAGTTGGGCTTAGCTTGGTTTCACAAAATTTCAACCTTTTGGGGATGAATTGGGAATGGCTTTGATATGTTTGTACATTATGCAGTAAATGTTGTACATGCTGTTTGAAAATATGGTGCATTGCCTTGCAGGATTAATTCATAGATCATTGGTATTGTCATATTTTGAACTATAAATTGTGTTAAGTGTATACAATTTTGTTTGTCTGTGATTACCAGTTTCCTAATTAGGACTTACAAGATCTTTACTTTCTTGAAAACAATTCTTAGACTTTTGAACAAGAATTCTTTCTATGTACTGTTGTCAGGTGTTAGCTGTTTCTAGCTAGTGTTTTTTTACAACATAATCAATGTTTGATAAAAAAAAATCTCCGATTATGACACTGTTTAAGGATCTCTCATCGTTTTGTTTATAGTTTTGCCTCAAACATAAGGTTGATTGACTTTACAAATGCAGTTTATTGCAGCATGCAAGAAACCCCCAGTATTTTGTATCATCACAGAGTACTATCCTGGTGGTTCCCTAAGAAAGTACCTCCATCAGCAAGGGCCGTATTCGCTCCCCCTCGATCTCGTGCTAAGGTTGGCGCTCGATATTGCACATGGCATGCAGTATCTTCATGCTCGGGGGATTCTTCACAGAGACCTTAAGTCCGAGAATCTCCTGCTCGATGAGGATATGTGTGTGAAGGTAGCGGATTTTGGTATATCGTGTTTGGAGACGCAATGTGGCAGTGCCAAGGGTTTCACGGGCACCTATCGTTGGATGGCTCCGGAGATGATAAAGGAGAAACACCACACGAAGAAAGTCGATGTTTACAGCTTCGGGATTGTGATGTGGGAGCTGTTGACGGCGTTGATACCATTCGACGACATGACCCCGGAACAAGCTGCTTTTGCAGTGTGCCAGAAGGTAACATATTCAAAGCTTGCTACTCGACTCGAACTCAAAATATACGTTAATGAACTAGCTTAAGGATCATTAAAAGAAAGGGGCATAACTGTTAAATTTGTTTTATCTACATTGTATTATTATACACCATTTCTTGATGAGATTAAGTGTATGAATCCTTGTACAGTTGTGCATTGTGTTTTGAACTATTTAAAGCTTATTTGATCATGTAGTCCTTCAAATACTTACATCCTAAGTACCGTAAACACTCGTGTTCTTCGCAGAATGCAAGGCCTCCGCTGCCTTCTACTTGCCCTCGGGCATTTAGCTGCCTCATTAGCCGTTGCTGGTCGAGCAATCCAGACAAGCGGCCACATTTTGATGAGATCGTGAGCATACTAGAGAGCTACTCGGAGTCCCTAGGGCGGGACCCGGAATTCTTTTCTACATACGATCCCTCGGAGGGGTTTGGTCTCGTGAGATGCATACCGAAATGCATAGCTTCTCGTCGGTCCCGGTCGATGAGAACGACATGAGGAACTGTTGTACGATGGGTCCGATGCTTAATGCATTGTAGTTCTATCATGTTAGGGTTAAGTTTAATTGTTATTTGATATGCAATTTATGCCCTACATTTTTTTTTTCTTCCCTTGTTTGTGGAATGTTGTGGAATTAAGATAGTTCTATTTGATGATTCCCAAAATGGGGACATGATAGGAAAGGAATGTGTATTAGTATCCTTTGAGCCAATTTATAATTATGTAATTTGTTTTCAATTTTCATCTAAGTTCTACTATTATATATCTGGATAAGCTTGACACCTTTTTTTCCGACACGATTATTAAGGTGAATGTATAAAATAGTGTAAAAGTGATAAAGGTGGTAGAGTACACACTTTTTTGAAGTAATAATTTTTACTATTAAATGTGTCAAGTTTAATGAGACGTCTTAATAAGAAAAATATGTCAAGTTTAATAATAGGGATGATGTAATAACTGTTTCATCCACTTTCGGGCGGCGCATTGTGTTAATGTGTATGCTGTGTATGTGGTTAATTTGTCATGTAGATTTACGAGTTATGGTTCTTTTTATTTTATTTTATTTATATTTTATTAATATAAATTATATTATAATCAATAAATTTTAATTGAAATTTAAAATTTGATAAATACTATGGAATTTGGGATGAGATCTCATGTGTATTTGTGTTTTACATGAAAATTTCATGTACTATAATTAAATTTATTATTTTAATTAATATTTATAAAAAATATAAAATGTATTATGATACAATTAATCATTATTTGAAAATAAATAAATAAAAACTATATGCCTTAGTATTGAATTTATACACCTTAAAATTTAGGGGTGAAAAACGGTTCGGTTAAAAATCGAACCAAAATTATAAAACCAAATCAATCAAATTGTTTAGAAACTAAAATCAATCCTACCAAGTTATTTAAAAACCAAACTGATCCAAACCGTAACTTAAAATTCGGTTTAGGTTATCCAGAAATTCTAAATATATTTTTTTTCAATGATAAATTTAAATTTTCACTCGAAAATTGATGTTCAAATTGTTTAATTAAAAATTTGTTCAATCTTATATATAATCATTTATGGCATGGAATGACCATTGAAAAAATTAATTTATTCAAACACTTCCAGTTTTTAAGTTTTCTCGTTTAATTTATTCAAACACTTCCAGTTTTTAAGTTTTCTCGTTCATATTTTATGTTATTTGCTTACTTTCCTGTAGATGATATGTTTTAGTTTTATGGTAATTTTTTAAAATTTAGAACATGTGATTACTTTATAAATGAGATTTTGTAACAAATACTATTTGATTTTAAATAATTTATTTACTTATTATAATTTATAATATAATAATTAATATATAATAAATTAGGTCGGTTAAGTTAGTAACTGCATTAGTACCTCACGCATTATAAAATTCAAGAGCTTTTTGCCAAAATTGCCAACTGTGACAAACTAAAATGAAAACACGTCTAGACAAAAATGATTAATTAAGAATCGATTATTAGCTGTAATTAGTTAATTAAAATGTGGAAGGTATGGTATGGTGCGGGGTGCATCACTATCTGTGGATAGCGTTTTTGGACCTACTTATAATGTTTTTAATTGCATTACTAATATGAATTAACAATCATTAATCACACACTTCAGATATGGCAGCACAATCACTCCCATTTATTGATTCCAAATCCATAAATTCCAGATTTGACAGCAAAGCAAGCCAATCCTAATTCCCACCAAATAATCGAATCTTGAAATAGTAAATTTTTTACTATAGTAAGCATTATTAAGTTCATCCACCTAAATGCTTTTAAATACAAAATATATGAATAAATGTGTGAAGACAAATAATCTAAGGTACGTATGTATAATCTACTATTGTTTAGATTTGGAACATAAGTAATAAATTGGTACCCATAATTTCATTATTCAACAAGAACAAAGTCTATAATCACATAAGAAACTTGATTGAGGAATGAGGACTCCATACATTGAAGCGTTATAATAGAAAATAGACCAAATAATATCTTTAGCTCAGTTAAATTTACATGGGCCTCAATAGGCCTCTTAAGGAAACATAACACTAAACTCATTATTTTGGATTTTGGCTCTACTAATTAAGTATTTTTTTTTAAATATGTATTATAGACAAGCAAAAATGATCAACTGCTAGCAGCGTGCGAGACTTAATACTCTCGCTAACGATGTGATATTACGTAGAATCGTCACATTAGTTGTGGACATGTTAAATTGTACCCACCGCGGGCAGTAGAACGGTCTTGTATAAAAACAAGTACTCTCTCTGTCCCATTCAAGATACTCATTTCTTGTGGGCACACAGACTGATAAAGTCTCATTCTTTTTGCTTACTCTATATTTAAGCCTAAGAAAATTACTATAAAAAGAAATTGGCCAACTTTGTGGGACAGACGAAAATGAAAAAATGAGCTATCTTGAATGAGACGGAGGGAGTAATATTTTAGAATATATGGAAAATTATATATATATGTAAGTGGTATTACCGGTCATATCAGCCAAGCCCAAAATGTAATAGGACCTATTATTTCACGGCCCAAACTTGGCCCAATAGAAAAAGAAAAAAAAGGTCAAATAGTATTGTTATTGTTATTACTTAAAAGTGCTAGCGCTTCTACTCAACCTCTACCCATAAAAGCGACTTCAGTTTAAACCTAGCAAGCCCAAATTACCCCTCTTCTCTCCCGCGTTTGCATCGCAGCCTATCTATCTCCTTTCGCCGGCACCATTTTTCTTAGGAGTCAAGAGCACATACACCTATGGAGTCCAAGCCCCTTATTGATCAGCAAGTGGTGAGTGTGATCAAACTATTATCTTTTTGTTTGTGTGTATATTTAATCAATTTATTCAAACACTATGTCGAAATTGAGTTCCTGATTGAAAATATTGATGACGTTTCTTTTGTGTTTCTTTAACGATTTTGCTATTTAGTTTCCAGGAGATGTGGTACTGGACCTCTCCACAAGTACTAATCAAACCATCAAGCTTGGTAGCGGCCTCCGTCAGGTTTCCTACTTATTGCTAGGGTTTAGCTCGTTAAATATCTGTTTGTTAATTGCATTGCAATGTTGTTTGAGGTTTAATAATGTTTGTCTTGTTTTATGCAGGATGGTGATGTCATATCTGTTATGAAAGCGGGAGTTTTGAGGTTCTCGAAACCAAACAAGTACTGGGTCGAGAGCTCCCACAAAAGGGTGAGTTAGATAGTACATAGAAGTTGATTGTGATTGTAATTAGTACATCAAGAACTGGTTTTGCATACAGATATTTTGTTTGCTTTGTTTAGGGCGTAGTCTCTTTCGTTCCTTATAAATGGTATGGAAGTTTCTAACTGAGTTAATTGATTTCTACAGTATGTCCCCAGTGCTGGGGATAATGTACTTGGAATAGTGGTTGATGCAAGGTCTGATGTAAGTACTCTTGATTTTGTATTTTAAATTTATTCACTACTTTATGTTATATAAGGCTTAGTTCTTTTTTCTTGTAGCATTAAAATTGCTTCCATCACTACATACTTTGTAATAAATGTCAAATTGGTTGATCTAGTTTTCCTGTTATCCACTTCTATAGTAGATTGTAGCTCTTGATTGTCTTTGTTTGAAGTATTACTAGCTTGTATATTGTAAACCACTATTGTTTGCTGATTTGGATATTCATCAGATAATTTATCTGTAATATAACTCTGATAATTAGCATGTGGTGTAACAGAACTTTTTTGTGGATATAAAAGGTCCCACGTTAGCCTTTCTGCCAGTGCTTGCTTTTGAAGGTGGAACCAGGAGAAATATTCCTAAGTTTGAGGTAAATACTTCACTCTATATGAGTTTGCATGCACTTCCTGGGTATGATAATATACATGACAAGTGTTTATCAAGCTTGCGAAAAGGAAAGAAGGTGCCTTTGATGGTTTATATCCTGTCCAATTGTTTATTATAATCAAAAGTTGTAAATTTTCTAGCATGTTGTTTAGCAGGGGGTTATCTGAACATATTTTGATACTATCCAATTCTTCCATCTTCATGCTTTCCTTGTTTGTCTGTGCTTCTGGTTACATGTAATTCAGAGATATCTGTGCTGTATAGATCGTGTGTATCTTCGTTGAACTTCTCTGGGTATCTTGTTACCTTGCTGACTTGTTAGATCGACGGTGTAATTTGCAGATAGGCACTTTGTTGTATGTCCGAGTTGTCAAGGCAGATATCGGCATGAACCCTGAGTTATCCTGCATGGATGGTTGGTCTTTTGACTTTCATTCTCTATTTCTTGGTTGTGTGTGTTTGCGCTCCTTTCTTCTGCATCTACCTAGTCCGCATTTGATTATCTTTTTGTGGTGTACGCCTTTTACGTGATTGATAATATTAAGAAGTCACTTCTGCTCTACAGCCTCAGGGAAAGCTGCAGAGTATGGTCCCCTTAAAGAAGGGTTCATGTTCGAAACCTCAACTGGATTATCAAGAACGTAAGAGATTACTCTCCATTGAAAGAAAATACAATACACATTTTCCATTGAGTACTTGACTGCAACAACCGATCTTACTCACTTCGTGGTGACTTGATTTATAGGTTGCTGAGCTCTCCAACGTGCCCCGTACTTGAGACTCTTGGGAAAAAGATCGCCTTCGAGATTGCAGTTGGTCTGAACGGCAGGGTTTGGGTATGATTTCAAGCTGATGTATATTTATGACATACCCTTTTTGATGCCTTCATAATGCATTGAAATTTATGCAGGTGAATGCTTCCACTCCATCAATTATTGTACTAGTTGCAAATACAATCATACAAACAGAGTTGATGAGCCCTACACAGCAAAAAATCAGGGTGGAAAACTTGCTACAGAAATTGCAATAAACAAATGCACATCTTAATGTTTTTTAAAAGCTATGTACCAAGTTTTGTTCCTCATTCTTGTTTCTTTAATGAATGGATTGCAATTTTAAAAAGAAACGGTTTGTGACCATGTTCATTATTTTATTTTTTTTATTTCGCTTTCTTGTTGATTGTTATGAAATATTGGGAAAAAGGTTAAAAGAAAGGAAGACGTAAACACAACAGTACAAAACTTTTATATATTACTTCTTTTCTATGTTCAAAATTGTCTACCAAGTCAAGTAGAGATATATCCGAAGTTTCTGGCCTCAATAATTCGAAATTGAGGACCCTCTCTAAAACAATTAAATAATTATTGAAGCAGAGTACAATACATTCCAATAATTAAATCGAAACAATTATTATTATTTTTTATTTTTTTAAATTATAAATATATTATAGGATCTATTTTTAAAAATTATATTTTTTAGTTTAATTTTATAAATATAAAATATATTAGTATATAATTATATTACTTATATATATATTTAATATATACATTATTATATTTCGTTCTGTTACCAACCAAACTAAAATAAAATAAAAACGGCAAAATGAGCTGAATTCTATCGGTTCATGAATTTCAAAATTAAAACTGTTCGTTTTTCTTGATACTACATAATTAAAAAGCTTTTCCTCAGTAATTCTCAAGGTAAAACAAGAAAATTTAAAGATCATATCTTTATTTATATATATAATTAAAAAGCAAAGCAGAATAAAAAATAAAATAATAAGAAAAAAATCTATATTATCTCTTACTGGTTTACTGAGATCTCTTTCTACATAGTTGAGCCAAAATAGATTAGGCATTAGCTGCTTTGGGATGAGCAAAAGCCAGACCGCAATATCCAAAGCCAACGACTTCGTTTTGATAATCTTCCCCCTTCTTTCCAATCCTAATTTATGAGTGTCCTCCAGCTTTGAGTCTCCTCTTTCTGATTAAGATCCTTTTGTTTTCTTGAATTTCTTCTTTTGATTTTCTCTCTCTGTGGTCTGTTATGGCGACTTCCTCTGACGATCCTCCAAGCTCCACAGGCGAAAAGCCACAAAGCCCAGGTTTTAATTTATCTAATCTTGAGTGTTTTTAGGCTATATTCCCTTGATTCTGCTGATATTTTCGTACTACTTATTTGTTTTTGGGGAGTTGAATATCGAAGTTCTGTTTTGTTTGTTAAATTTGCCAAATTTGTATTTTATTTTGTTGAGATGGGTGAGTGAAGTGAACCTTGTGGTGCATCTTAGTTCTGTAGCTGCTTTCTTATGCAGTCGCATCAGTTTATTGATATCGTTGATTTTGTCTTTCTTGATTATTTATGTGAATTCTTTATCTAATTGGGGTATATATCTTTTGGTAATGAGACTTTTAAGAGCACGTGAAAAATTGATGGTTTTGGGTGTTATATATCATGACAAGGTTGAACTTGTAGAGCTCATGCACGTTACCCTATATAGTCCGTTATATGATCATGTTAAAAACTTTCAATATAAGAATATCTTTTGCCTCCTAGATAGCATTAGTCTGGGTAACAATGCCTCAACTATTGTTGACTCAATTTAATTGTGTGGAGCTTGCAATGATAATATAATTTAGTCCTTGTTACCTGCCTGTATATGTGTGGATGTAATGGCGCTTTGGTTGGAGTTCGGAGTCATCTCTGATGAGAAATTAGCAAATATACATTTTTTCTCCTTTTTACTACTTCAATGTATCTTCTCATATGCACTCTCTGCAGTTCTAGACCCCATAATTGGAGTGTTTTAGATCCTTGCAGACCATTAGTTTCCGATTATGAAATTACTATTTTATAATTGGGAAAATAAAACTTAACCAGATTCTTGGTGTTATACACCCGAATGCACTGCTATTTATGATATTCTGAAATTTAAATACAGTTTCAGTAGAACCAACTAATGATGGTCGACCAGATACTAAGGTAGAGACTGTGAAGGAGAGTTCTCCTACTTCAGTATTTGTGAATTCAGAACCAATTCGGGAAGAGCAAGTACAAAATGCAATGAAGTTTCTCTCACATCCAAAAGTTAAGGGGTCACCTGTGATGTATAGAAGGTCATTTCTTGAAAGGAAAGGTCTCACGAAAGAGGAGATAGATGAAGCCTTTCGGCGTGTTCCTGTAAGTTAATACTGTCTCCTGCTCAAGTAGATCAATTTATTACTGTGTTCTTCACTCCAAGTACAAGTAAAAATTTCCATGTATAAGCAAATTTTAACTATTTAAACATCATAGGACACAAGTCCATCTGTTTCAGCAACACAGCCGGCTGTGCCTAGTCAAGGTAATTCTGTAATTTATAGATCTTCATTCCAAATCAATTTGAAAACTTACCTTATTTTGTCATGAGAATGAGGACCACGCTTAACTTAATGCTTCTCTCTACCTTTTCTGAAGATGGGCAGATAAAACCTTTGTCAAATGTTCAACAGCAACCTCCAACACAAGTACTGCAGCCTGCACCTGTTGTGCCAGTAGGCAGCACTTCGAAAATTGGGATGCTCCCCCAATTCCATTGGTATCACGCTATACTTGCTGTGGGATTTCTAGCTGCTTCAGGTGCCGGAACAGCAGTATATATCAAGGTTCAATAATAAATTTAGTCTCTTTTAGTACTATTATATGTTTTTGAACTCCTAAAATTTCAAGCTTTATGATGATAGTGTGTTAAAATCTTGCATTCCTGAGTATAGTGACTTGCACCCTTTTTGTATGATATCTCTAATTTGACATTACATTTCTTGTGCTGTTCTTGTGTTAGAAATCTGTTGTCCCCAGGTTGAAGTCTTGGGTTCGTCAGGTTGTATTGGAAGAAGATGACGATGGCCTGATGAAGAAAGACAATGCTAAGCCAAGTGCAGCAGAAGAAGCTGCAACTGCTGCAAAAGCTGCAGCGGTAGCAGCAGCTGACGTAGCTCGAGCAAGCCAGGAGATGTTGACAACAAAAAGAGAAGGTAAATGTTAATGGGTTCCAGCCCTTTATCATGCATCATATTAAAAATTGTGGTGTTTGTTGTTTCCTTGTTTCCAAAACTTTAGCTATTTAACCTCCTTTCTGATGGTTTTCATTTTTGTAACATATTGATACCATTTTTTGTTTTTTTCCAGAGAAGAAATGCTTTGAGGAGCTTATCAGTATGTTAAATGCTCAAGTACATGAGATGAAATCAATGAGCAGTTCAATACAAAAGTTGGAAAGTGGTGAGTAGTTTTCTGATGATTTATTTTGGACTTTTTACCTTTCTCATTCAGAAATTGTGCTGATATATATATATATATTATTTTAATTCACATAAGGATTCTTTCTTATATGATATAAAACCTATATATGTATATATATTATTTTAATTCTCTTCCTTTACAACTTCGTCAGTATCTTATGACTGTTACATCGAGGCATAAAATTTTATAGTAGTTACATTGCCTGAGCTATGCGAACTAAACCCATCTTTACTTGTGATATAGATACTACTCCAAAGCTTTTACCTTTCATAAATCATAACGTGTGTTAACCATACGTTCCCATACCCAATATGTATTTGTAATGATATTCTGTTTTATTGTCAATATTAGGACAAAGTGTAAATGGAAGAGTTGCTTTGGAGGAACAGGACTATGCAAGGTTCTCAGCAACCAATTCAAGGGTGAGCTTACTATTTACCTATAACAATATGTAAAGCTCATATGATCCATTTTGGCGTTCATTTTGTGTAACATTTATTCTTTTACATGCTTTTTGGCTTTTCAGCAACCCTACGCCAATGGCAAGACAGATACTGATTCACGTTCAGGTTAATATATTCATTTAATGTTGTTTTTCGTCCATTGAGTTTATAATTCCTTGATATCTTGAATTTTTGGAATTGTCCAGTGAGATCCATCTCACCACCTGCGCCTGTGGAAACCTCTGCTGCTCCTCCTCACCCTAAGTCGTATATGGAGGTACTTCATGATCTTAAAGATTTTTGTGGTAGTGTGTTTATAATATGACTTCTCTAATTACATATCAGTAGAAATTCAATACTCAATAGGGGTTCCCTGCATATGTAATGATCTCTACGTCGAAAGTCTGTCCCACTTTGATATCATCTGTTGGAGCAGCAAATAATCCTTTTCTTTTTCTGTCTGTGCAGATAATGAATATGATACAGAGAGGGGAAAAACCGTCTAATATAAGGGTCAGTCAACTAGTACTAACGGTGTTTATGTTCGTCTCTCAATTTATATTTGGAGCTTTGTTCTAATATAAATTTTTTTCAGGATATCAACGATGCACCGCCAAACCCAAATCAGCCACTAACGAATTCGCGCTCAGCACCAAGGCCAAAGGTCTGGCAAAGAATTTCACTTGCATTCTACACTATTTTCTTAGTAATCATTGTCTGACTTTCATAAGGCAAAGTTTGCACAAAAGGGAAAAAACAAAGCAATTGAATTTCTCAGTTTGTTTTCATTCTTTGCTGCACAACTTAAGTACACTATTTCTTCTTTCAATCAGCCTTGGGAGATTGGTCAAACTCAGAACATCCCTACCAACATGTACCCATCTCAAGAGAACAGCAATGCCCCGAATTACAGTCTCCAAGACAACCAGCCAAATGGAGACGATGCAGTGCCTTGGTGGCAGCGAAAGAATGTCAGGATCACTGAGATCGAAACTGGTGAGGAGCATAAATTCGGATCTTCCACCTTGCCCAGTAATGAACGGCCACCACCTCAGAGGTCGTGGGTGCCTCCTCAGCCACCTCCCGTTGTGATACCTGAAGCAGCCACAGCCATACGCCAACCAAAGAAGACTATAGAGCCAATGAGTGACGACCAATTGTTAGCTCGTTCAAACGAGCAAGCAACTGATGAATTGCAGAGAATCACTAGATTCTCGGAGACGGGTGGGTCCGTGGAAGCTAATGCCGGGAGTTTAGACCCATTGCCCAGTGAGATATCAAGGGAGGAGAATGGCTCATATGTGGAGGCCTAAGAACCAAGCATCATATAAGGTTGGTTTCAAGTGATATGTTCTATATATAGAAGTCACCTATAATAAAACTAGATGAGTTAATCTCATCAAATCTGCTCTATACTGTATGAAAAAATCTTAATTCTTGGTTATATACTCTTAAAGCTTAATGTGAGATATGCATGTTTTGTTTCTTTTGATAATTTCTTTATTTCTATGTGTTCTATTAATATTATTATTGTGGATAGGTTACTTTGCTATCTAACTTAGGAACAAAATTCTCCTTTTCTTAGGACCACTTTCCTATAACTTCGTTTTGGATTTTATTACATTGGAATCCATTATCCATGTGAAGTACAATTTCCAAGTCCTATATTAACTAATCACAGTGTAAATTATTATAAAGTTATATATGTATATAATGGTTTGGTGATTTATTTAATTTTCTTTTCTTTTTATTGAGTGGTCATGTTACTTTTGGCCGGCCATTTCTCAATGCATGAATTGTTTAACAACACGTAATAAAATACTATCATGTTACTATATAACTAGGACAATTTTGAGTGGGCCTTATTTTGAATTAGTAATTGCTAGGAAATATAACTAATATGCATTTAGATTACTACTACCTTCCAATTTGTAACTTATGGGGTGACGTGTAACAACTAGAGCTAATGCCATTTTAGAGTGATGAGTGATCACATAATTAATTCATTATTTATTTCTCTATACATATAAATTATATGTGGAGGACCCATGCAAAAAAGAAAAGGGTAAACATGAGGAGATATTTCTAAATTGGAGAATGTAATTTTCTTGCATTCCAATTTGTTAATATGATGAGGTTTTACAAAATGCCCATAATTTCAAGATTTCAGAAAAAAAAAAAAAATCCCCACTAGCTTCCCTAGTGTAATTTATAATGATTGAGGCTATTTGATTATCTTCAATTTGCAATATAGCATGTTATTTTAGCAAGTACTAAAACTTCTAATTGTGTTTAAACCATTAATAATAGCATCAAGACTTTATTTTAGTAATATCAAAATACAAATTTAAAATATATTTGTTGTTGGTGACGAAGTGATTCCTAAGTAGTGCTCCCTCCCTTTCAAGCAAATTAGTCTCGTTTAATTAAAATTGTGAATATTTTATTGAAGTTTGAAGTTAATTTAAGTATGATAAAAAAAAGTATGTTTCTTGCATAATACTCTTTCTGTTCCACTAATTTACACACATTTTAATTATAAAACTTTTACAATTTTGATCAAAGTGTATCTAAATTAGTGAGACAGAGAGGGAGTAATTATCTTTCGTTAGAAAGTATTGGATGAGTGAAGTAATTTTAAGTAAATTAATAATAAATTCTCGTGGGAGGAGTATTGGTTTTTGCATATTTTGACTAAATGTAAGCTTATTTAAAACAAGCATGCCATGTGATCATGTATTTAATAGGTATGTATCACGTTATTAGGTTCACTACAAGCAATAATCTTGAAATAAATAAGATATATATGTTAGCAAATCAATTGTTCTCAACACGATAATATTTCTTCACCAAAACGTTCATCACGACCACATTTTAATTCATATTAATTTATCAACGCGAGTTCAAACTGAAAAATAATTTTTCGTTGTATTTAATATTTAAAAGTTGCAAAATCATTTTATGCAAACATTAAAAGTCCTATTTCATACTCATAAATAACATAAGCATTCACGGTCCAACATTCAAAAAATTGATTGCATTTCTCACACCAAGTTTGAATATAACACTTTGTTTATATTTGAAAAATATTTCAATTCAACACTTTTGAGTGACAACTCTTGACCGTTTTATTTAATATATTAAAATGTGTTGTCTTATTGAAAAAAACATCATAGTTATCAGAATTGAACTAAAACTCTTGACTTAAAAGTTCAAATTTATCTTATAATAAAAAAAAAGTGAGAGTAAAAATGGGAAGTTATTCTTTATTTGTAATTAGCTATTTGTATATATAATTAAATTAAATCCTTTCCCAATTCCATAAAGTTTCAACTGCGTTCAAATGTGGCAACCAATATTTTCTTTTTCCCCCTATTTTTTTATTTGATGAAGTCAAATGAGAGTGTTATTTGCAGTCTAATTATGCCAATATTTGCCTAAATAGTACGTAACGATTAAATTATTTGAGTCTAATATTACTATGTTTTCTTAATGCTATGACGGCTATTTTTAATTAATTAGGTCTGCTAATACTTGAGATCATTTAATTAATAGTTAGCACACCTATCTACTAATTTGGTCACATAAATATTTACTTATTACAGTGATTAATAAGTGGAATTTGGTAGATACAGCCAGTTATGAGACTGTATTTTTGCACTAAATTTATTATTATTATTTCTTAGACAATGACTGTGTAAATAATAGTTGTAACTAATTATTATTATTATCTTGATATATATTCTGCACAATTTATTCCAAAGGCTAAAAAGACGAATCTCGTTACTAATATTATAATATAATATTTGCAACTATATATATGTAATAAGTAAAATAAAAAGGTGGAATTATAATTAATGTTGTCAATAAATTAATTTGACTCGTGCAGTGTAGCATATTTGACTTGTAAATATGCTAAGAAATGAGCATTGTTCCTCTAATCTTATCATACATTGACTTCAAATTTTTCTAATTTGGACAATATACAATAAAATAAAAGGTGTTGTTTATCTTTGATGCAGATTCACTCAATTCTCTTCAACTTTTTTATTCTAATTTTTATCTTTAGTTCTCTCCAATTTTGCACGAATTATTCTATAACTTAAAGAAGTTGTATACATTAATATATATTTGATAATCACCATTGTTTAAAATATACACTTAATATTAAAGACTGCTAACTCGTGATTCACTCCAAAAAAATCGCTGTCACTTAGTATGGGAAGAAAAATAAATAAATACTACAAAATTTGGACTTGGGATTCAATACAAGAAAATTATATTTGAAAGGTAAGTGGAAATCTTATTATATGAATTCTTCTAATTCTTGAAAATATTACCTCCAACTTCTTTAGGGATGATCATAATTACTTTAAAACAACAAATATGAAATAATTGTGTAATGGAAAAAAGGGTATATTAGGGAATAAAAGGACATCCCAAAATAAATTATCAGAAAAATTTATCTTACTAAAAACTAATCATAACTATGTGCATCATTATTATTATTTAAATCTAAGGGGTAGTTTAGGGAGGGAGAGAGCATGAAACTATAAATATTATCCCTTCATATAAGCCACGGATTTGCAAGATTCCTCAATTTGTCCCTTGCTACCCAATTTTCAATTATGCTTGCCCGAAACCAGATTATTTATTGTTTAATATTGTAATATTTTATATTTTATTAATAAAATTGTGACACGTGATATGATTATAATTCAAAATTTAAAAAATATATATATATATATAATAAATACTTATATTTTATATTTTAAATAATTAATTATACAAATTGTCTGGATTTTATCAATGCAATAAAAAAATGGCATATTACAATTATGCAAAGGAGAGAGATGAATTTAATGAAATATGATTCCTTTATTTGTCAATGGCATATATTTGAGGCATTCTTGCAGTAAAGCCAGATTTTTAATGATATGTAGGGTGAAATCTATATTAAATTTGCATGAGTTGAATAGACCCTTTGAGATTTTCACTGCCGAATCCTTTTATAAAATAAAGCCTAACCGTTATTACAGGCCACAACCTCTCTCTCTCTAATCGTCATTAGTAGTTTGCAATCCTTGACCAACTCAGCGTACAGTGTTGCTGCCTACTTATATTTCGGGTTTCTTGAAATAAAGGAGTGTGTTTGTGTCTGAAAAACCAAGCACTTATAGTTATTATTATTATCACCTCTTCATTCTTGAGATTTCTGCACATTTGAGCGTGTGATAATCGATTAGCCATGGCTCTAAACATGGTATCTCCAACTGAAATCAAGACGCTGTCTTTCTTGGATTCCTCCAAGGCCAGTTACAGCCTTAATCCTCTCAAATTCCAAGGTATGATTTCGCCTCAAAGATTGGTTTTTTATGGGTTTAGGCTGGTGGGATTTCGGAATAGTGATTTTTGTCTTTTCATGTTCATTTTCTGAGGTTGTGATTTGTTCTGGATAAGAATGAGTGGTGCTATAAAGCTGTTAATTGTTTCTCTTTTCCTTTTCTATCTTTGTCTAGAGATGTTGTCCCAGCTGATAATTTTCGCTTCTTGTTTAAATATTTATCTTTTAGTAACCAAGGTGAGAACTTTTTTCTATTTGATTCATTTTTCTTGTTTGTTATTTGCTGAGATTGATTTGTGTGTTGACGCTGACTTCTTATACCCTCTGAAGATTCCTTCTTTTTTTGGGTGTGTCATCTTCCCCTGTTAGGATAGCTTTACAAGCACTTGTTGTTTGTTATTTGATTCCCAATTATACAAGATTCTGTTGGAATTTTCTTAGGTGGATTTGCTTTCAAGAGGAAGGATAGTAGATGCACTGCTGCAAAGAGAGTCCATTGCTCAGCACAAACACCTCCTCCGGCTTGGCCCGGCCGCGCTGTGGCTGAGCCCGGACGTTTGACTTGGGAGGGCCCGAAGCCTATTTCCGTTATCGGTTCCACTGGCTCCATTGGGACTCAGGTGAAATACTTGTATTGTGTTGTGTTTGAGACTTTGTAAAGACTAATAGTTCAACTAAAGTTGTTGAAGTTGTTATTCTTTTGCCAATATCTGATTATGGTTGTACTCATTGATATGATGACTTAATTGAAATAATGAAATCTGGCTTTCAAACTTATCACCTAAATCCAACTTATTCACTTGTGTTCTTCTTGTCTTGCAATGCTCATTTTCTTTGGTTGCTTAAGGCCGGCTTTACTCTTTGCAGACGCTCGACATAGTTGCTGAAAATCCAGATAAGTTTAGAATCGTCGCACTTGCTGCTGGTTCAAATGTCACCCTCCTTGCTGATCAGGTGATTTAATTGATAACTTGAAAGACTAGTTTATACTCAGGAAAGGATCTAAGGCTAATGGGAATAGAACATGTATCGTGTTATCTTATACTCATTACCTCATCTTGCAGGTGAAGGCTTTCAAACCTAAATTAGTATCAGTACGAGACGAGTCATTAGCTAAAGAGCTCAAAGAGGCTTTGGCTGGTGTTGATCACATGCCTGAAATTATTCCTGGAGAGCAGGGGATGATTGAGGTTAGCTTATATATGCTCAATAGCTGCTAGTGATATCGGTAGATGTAATTTCTTTCCCAGCTCATTGACAGTGACGGTCTATTCCAGGTTGCTCGCCATCCGGATGCTGTAACTGTAGTCACAGGAATCGTTGGATGTGCAGGTTTGAAGGTACACTTCAATTCCATTTCGCAAGTTATACTATTTAAGATTATACGAAACATGGCTCTACTTAATCTCATTGAAACGTTGCAAGTTTTTTTCTTGCATGCTTTGCATCAGTTTCGTTTAGAAACGTGATCCACAAGAGCTTCTCATCATGTTACAAAACTTAGCTATTTTGATGAACCTTGACCGTTGAAGGGACGAAGTATTGGTCTTCTCGGTCAAGTAAACATGTAAAATCTTCGAAAGGCAGCTTCTTATATTAGTTACATTTGTGTGTGAAGTATGTAACTACCCGGTCCTTGTAGGTTGGAATAATCTGTTTGATATTATGTCACAGATTCCCCGGCATAATCAAAAGTTTTGCAATACGATCCTTTGATCCTTTTCATCTTCTCTTGCAAATGGTGTGTTGCAAATTGCAGTGGATAATATTCTCAGGAATCTGATTTGGTTCTGATTTTGCAGCCAACTGTAGCTGCTATCGAAGCTGGAAAAGACATCGCTTTGGCCAACAAAGAGACACTAATTGCTGGGGGCCCTTTTGTCCTCCCTCTTGCCAAGAAGCACAACGTCAAGATTCTTCCTGCAGATTCCGAACATTCTGCTATATTTCAGGTCTGCTTAAGCTGAAGGATGCCTAGATTTAAGTCACGTTACAAGAATATTTAAGTAATCAGCAGAAATCTTGAAGTGTTAAACCTTACATCCAGCATCAAAATTCCCTTGTAACCGAATTCAAATGTTTGATCTTACAGTGTATCCAAGGCTTGCCGGAAGGTGCTTTGAGGCGTATAATTTTGACTGCATCAGGAGGTGCCTTCAGGTACGACAACTCGTGATCTGGGAAGATTGTTCAGTCTTGCATCTCTAGATTTAGCTAATTTAAATACACGATTCATGCTAGTAATGAACTCTAAGCAACCAAATCTCATGCCATGGATCTGCCTCGATTGATTACCTACGGACCTAAAACTTTTCCCGGTTTGTGGTTTGGTAGCTTCATATTCTGATTCTAGATTGTTTTGCTAGTTCAGTTATGCTAGTATCACGAGTATGTAACTAACAATGCTGTCAACGATAGGGATTTGCCGGTTGAGAAATTGAAAGAAGTGAAAGTAGCTGATGCATTAAAGCACCCTAACTGGAATATGGGGAAGAAGATTACTGTGGACTCTGCAACCCTCTTTAACAAGGTAGTTTCTGAACTTGGCTTCCATGTACATGTAGCATTCTTTGCTCGACTACGTTCGTTAAGTAATACGATAGAATAGTGATACTCCCAACCTGCATGTGTTTTATGCTAAGATCAAGATTCAAGAATAAGTGAATGATTTCTATCTTAACAGGGCTTAGAAGTTATAGAAGCTCACTATTTGTTTGGGGCAGAATATGATGATATTGAGATTGTTATTCATCCCCAATCCATCATCCACTCGATGGTCGAAACACAGGTAAATTCATCTTCCTTGCTTCGACTTTTTTTCCTGCTCGTTTTTCCTAATCGCATTCAAGCACTCTTTTACATCTGCGTTTATCTGTGTAGGATTCATCCGTGCTAGCGCAACTGGGATGGCCCGATATGCGTCTGCCCATTCTATACACGTTGTCATGGCCGGAGAGAATCTACTGCTCCGAGATTACATGGCCCCGCCTCGACCTCTGCAAGTAATTACAATGCACTTACTTAGTAACTACTCTTGAAAAAAGAAATCCACTCTTGCTCGGTTAAGTCGAACTTATTTTCCAATCGTGGTGATGGTTCAGGGTCGATTTAACATTCAAGAAACCCGATAATGTCAAGTACCCGTCTATGGATCTAGCATACGCTGCTGGCCGAGCTGGAGGCACCATGACTGGAGTTCTCAGTGCGGCCAACGAGAAAGCAGTCGAAATGTTCATCGACGAAAAGTGAGTGCCTATAAACCTTCACTTGAGACATATACTCAATTCTATCATCTTAATTGCATCATATCTTTCATGTCTAATCCTTCAAACACTGCATCATATCTATTACAGAATCAGCTACCTGGACATATTCAAGGTTGTCGAGCTTACGTGCGACAAGCACCGAGCAGAATTGGTGGTTGCGCCTTCGCTGGAGGAGATCGTCCACTACGACCAGTGGGCCCGGGACTACGCGGCCACCGTGCTGCGTTCGGCTGGTTTAAGTCCTGCTCTTGTATGAGCAGAGGTTGATAACTTGTTCAATCTTGTTTTTCTGGTGTTGTTGGGGGGAAAGAATCACGGGACACTGTGAAACAGTTCCAAAATGAGATAGATCAAAGAAAACCACATGATTTTGTCTTGTGATATTCATCAAGATGTAAATTTGATGTCTGAGAATTGTATCACATGTTCCTTTTCTAAAGAATGTCATTTTGTGAGGAAGAGAATAAAATTTAATTGTGTATTTATTTTGAGTTCGGTCATATATACATATATCAAAATAGTAATGGAATGGCCTTATATCATATGCACTATATGTCACAACTAGGACACTAGATACATCACAACCATTTGTGAATTTGGATCTATTTTGGAATTTAATTGATAAGTTAATTTTTATGGTTTCACTAAAATTGATTTGTTTTGATTAAATAATGTTTATATATTTGTTTAAGACATGTCAGTTTTAGCAGCAGGGAGAATGTAATAGCCTGACTTTTAATCAATTAATTATACATTATGAATTAACTCAATACATATTTAATTATAGACGTGATGTGAGACTCTAATTCTACTTACAGTATATTTAATTCATCTACTAATCATTAACTCTTCTTTCGTTATAATATACATATTTAAATAATAAATAAGTGTAAACTATTAGTTCATTCCAAGTTCCAACTAACTATAATTCTAAAGTATATTTAATGGCATGCACCAAATCTCAAATATACAATTTTTTTATGAATGGGCGGTGTAATATGTATATGCGAGTCATGATTGGGCCCTTTTATGTGTTCTCTTAACTTTCATTTGGGCTTGTTCAATGTTCCCAACTTCGGCCCAATCTAAAAAAATAAAAATCTAAATTCCACATATATAATAGCGACATCGATTATTATGTCTTTATAATTAAAAGAACTAACACTCCATCCGTCACATTTAGGGATAGGGACGACAATTTAGGCGGGTACCCGATATCCACGGGTACTTGATATTTGCGGATACCTAATATAAATAAATGTGAATGTAAGAGATATTTGATACGTACAGATAAATTTGTTGGTAAAATTTAGTACTATCATTTAGTTTGTGACTATGAATATAGATAGTAACTATACATATACACGAAATCCATGTTCTCACAATAATTTAACCCCGAAATAATAATGAAATACTCGTGAAATATCTAATAATATTAACAATATTATTCTATTTTTATATAAAATTATACATGTGATTGAAAATTGTATCTAATATATTTTAAATATTAAAATTATATGTTTTGCAGGTGATGGATACCTATGATTAATGAATGGTGGATTGATGATACCCAACAGGTGATGCGTTGCAGTACCTAGTGAGAGCCGGGTTCGCATACCCACCAGGTGACGGATATTCACAGACGGTGGATTTGAATAATTTTAATATCCACCGATCTTGCCGATTGTCATCCCTAATCATATTAGTATGTTCAAAAAATTAATAAAATCATTAGAAATATAAATTTACAATTTTTGTTCCTAATATGCCCATATATAGCTATATACTAGAAACAAGTGTAATTGAGCAACAACAAAACAAATTTATATGAGTGGAATTAAGAATAGGAGTATAATTTATGACAACATAACTATCTATAGATTATAAAGATAATGTAATTAGTTCTGTAAGTTGATAGTATTGAATTTGTTAGCTTAATTAATAATACCCTAATTTCTAAAAGAGGAATTTGAGGGTAATGATGCACTTTTGAGGATGATGGGATGTCATTCAATTCAATGGCGTCGACAAAGAAAATCGCATGTAATGAAATTCGACAATATTATATGTAGCGAGTGCTTCAAAAAGTGATGAAAAATAGGACATCGATCATATCATATACATCAATTATCATAATCTTAATCATAACCATAACTAATTGTGTATCGTATGTTGGATATAGAAATCCAAGAATCAATCACAGCTAAATTTCAGTACAAGAAACCTTTGATTTCCAACTCGGGAGAACTTCCAAGAAAATTTCATAAATTTTTCTTGAATTTTGGCACTTTGATGGCCGGATTGGAAGAGTTGAAGAAGAAGCTGGTGCCACTCTTTGATGCAGAGAAAGGGTTCCCATCTGGGTCAACAATCGATCCTTCCGATTCTTACATGGTAAAAATCAATTCTTTATTTTCCAATTTCCTCTAATTGCTTTGTTCATGATATTGTGCATATATATTTCTTCTTTGTCAATTTACATGGTAATCACCGCATTCATTTCTTGAATTTTTTGGTTTTGCAGTTATCAGATGGTGGAACAGTGAATTTGCTTAGCAAATCATACAATATATACAATATAAATGAGCTGGGACTGCAGAAGTGCAGCTCATCTTCTTCTCCTTCTGCATTCTCTGTTAATGATGGGGAGAAAACATACAAGTGTGCTTCTCATGAGATGAGGGTTTTTGGATCCATCGGCAGCGGCGCCAGCAGTGTTGTTCAGAGGGCAATTCATATCCCCAATCACCGGATTATTGCTCTAAAGAAGATTAATATTTTTGAGAAGGTGGGTTGAAAGTTACCTCTTTCGTCGATTGAGACTGCCTTATCCATGCATTGCTTGATTGTTGGTGATCAATATCATTGTATCATATAAATTAGGATGAAGATGTTAATTTAACACGAGTGTTGTAGTTAACATTTTGCCTTCGTAGATGTTGAACTAATTTGTATGGAAGAGCTTGTCACTTTGTAACGAACTGTATAAGATGCTCTGTTGATAGTAATTGTTGTCGTTTTTGGCAGTATCTCTGTAATTTAGATGCAAGAATGAAATCGCGAGCCTTATTCGTAGGATATACAATAGAGGAGGGTCGAATATGCTGCATATTCATTCATTTTAAACATTGACGTGTTCGTAACAGGAGAAAAGGCAACAACTTCTTACTGAGATAAGAACATTGTGTGAGGCGCCATGTTATCAAGGTCTCGTCCAATTTTATGGTGCCTTCTACACTCCAGACTCTGGACAAATAAGTATAGCTTTGGAGTACATGGATGGTGGATCTTTGGCTGATATCCTTCGTATCCGCAAGACTATACCAGAACCAGTTCTCTCCATCATGGTGCAGAAACTCTTGATTGTAAGTCGTTTCTTCAGTTTCACATTATGATCATAGTACTTATTATCTTGATTATCACAGTTGTTTCTTTATATGTGAAGGGACTAAGTTACCTGCATGGAGTTAGGCACTTGGTTCATAGAGATATTAAACCTGCAAATCTGCTTGTGAATCTCAAAGGGGAACCGAAGATCACAGATTTTGGTATTAGTGCGGGCTTAGAGGATTCAATGGCCATGGTTTGTGATAACAATTTAACCATTTGGAATAACTAGCTTTACTTCATCACAAACTTGTAGCTATTTCTTGCTGCTAACTACATTTGCTACATTCTAGTGTGCAACTTTTGTTGGAACTGTTACATACATGTCTCCCGAGAGAATCCGAAATGAAAATTACTCTTACCCTGCTGATATTTGGAGCCTTGGGCTTGCTCTGTTTGAATGTGCTACGGGTGAATTTCCTTACACTGCTAATGAAGGGCCTGTTAGTCTTATGTTGCAGGTAAGCATTGACTAGAAAGTGGTTTTGTTGGCACCATAGGCAATATATAAATTTCCATTCCTTTTGTCGGCATCATGCATGAAGCCAATTGTTAGTTTTAATATTCAGATTCTCTTCTTGAAGATCATGAGTACTGAATATTTTTGGAATTAGTGAGAATAATATGGAAAGAGTAGAGAAATGATTTCTTGGAACGACCTCTAGCATACTCCAAAGACGTTTATATTAGCCACGATGAAACTGATTAAGTAATTAGTTCATTCCCAGTTTCTATATTATTATTTCGTCATAACTTTATCTCCAATGTTGATTGACATTTGAAGATATTGGATGATCCATCACCTTCACTATCGGACAAGGGCTTTTCTCCAGAGTTTTGTTCATTTATTGATGATTGCCTCCAGAAAGATCCAGTTACAAGGCCAACTGCGGAGAAGGTGAGCATGAGAAAGTTCCTTTTCTAAGTTATACTCCTAACTAGATTGAGTGCAATCAATAGAGTTTAAAGGTGTATTATGTAATTTTCCATGTGTAAGAGCAAAATATATGGGCCGAGATGATGTAACAACCAATCTTTGTTCAAGTTAGCGAAAGGAACGAATATAGCACATGCAGTCTTTTTTATGTACTTGTTTGATTGATATTTAGTTTTCATTTCCTCTCATTTTGACAGTTTTGACATGTTCTGCAGCTACTTTCACATCCATTTGTCAGCAAATATGAGGACGATGGAGTAGACTTGGAAGCTTTCGTCCAGAGTATATTTGATCCAACCCAAAGGATGAAGGATTTAGCAGATGTAAGTTAATATCTCTCCCACTCTAACTTCTTTTGGAAGGCAAATATTTTCATGTCTGACTTGCTATTATTATATCACAATAAATGGATCATAAAATCAATTTGGAAAAACTCTGACTGCATCTGATGTTTATCATTAACTTTTGTACCTCAATTAGATGCTGGCAATACACTATTACTTACTTTTTGACGGATCTGATGATCTTTGGCACCACATGATGACTTTATACGAAGAGAATTCGGTTTTCAGGTAATGAACATTTAGCTACTTTTTCCATACTCTAGAAAATATTTGTCAAATGTTTGTTGAAACTAACAGAGTTGAGGCTACTGAAATGAATTGTTTTGGGAAATAATCTTGAAATCTTATTGACAAGCGAAAGAAAACAGAGAAACGAATGACAGCGGGATCTTTTTCACGACTCTAGGATATCTCCATTAGTCCTCCCAAAAGAATGCTTTATTTTTAATAATATTACAAGATAATATTGTATCCCTTAAATATGCTAATTGAATCATAACTATATACAAATTTAATCGATCAGTCGATTTGATTGATTTTCTTTCACTTATTGGTGCACTGCCAAAAGAAATAAATTGTGTTCCTATCAGAAACAGAGATTGGGTGATCTGAACTGGGAAAGAAAGTGTCTAGGTTATACAAATTTAAAGGCTATTCTTATGATCAAATATCTGCATGCACATTTTTGTTTTGTTGCATGCAACCTGTCGAACGAGGTTTGTTTGCTTCCCAAGTTGATTAGTAACGTCATGATTTGCAGTTTCTGTGAGAAGGAATATAACGGCCCAGATGATATATTTGCAACCTTGTCAAATATTCGAACAACACTGGTTGGGAAATGGCCACCACAGAAGCTTGTGCATGTTGTGGAGAAACTTCAGTGCCGTGCTCATGGCCAAAATGGAATAGCCATTCGTGTTTCCGGGTCATTTATTGTTGGCAACCAGTTCTTGATATGTGGAGATGGTTTACAGGTAGAGGGATTGCCAAATTTTAGAGACCTATCAATCGACATACAAAGCAAGAGAATGGGGACGTTCCGTGAGCAGTTCACTCTAGAGAAGTCGAGTTCCATGGGCCGCTACTTCATTGCCAAGCAGGAGCTTCACATTGCTCAATAAATATGAAACTGCATACTTTAATTGTCTGCAAGGTTAGTTCGTTGCTCTTTAAACATGTTTTCACAAAGTTTACCTATAGTGGGAACTGATGCATTTTTGTTCTCTTTGATGTGACCATTCTCAACAGTTGGTGAATATCTGCTCTCTGTTGCATTCAGCAACTTTTTCTTGCAACTATTTATGGACACCAGGAGGCTAGCTAACCGTCGTAAGGATATTATTTTTGTCAAAATCGAATGGTCATCGACACTCGATATCAACATTTGGCTAATATATTCAAGGTTTAGCATGAATAACAGTCCAGCTGACAGACTTGGAATGTTTTTGGTTTTCTTCTTAGAGAACTCTTGTTGTATCAATAGTTAGATGTTAGATTATAGCAAAGACCGTTTTGTAATTCTTTCTTTAATTATCAATGCAAAAGCCAACAGTATGTTTCTTATGTAAGTAATTCAAGAAAGCCCTGCTTGAATTAAAGGTGCATTATTTCATTTTGTGCCAACTATATGTTTCTTCCTTATATATGTATTATGTATATATAATCCTGATAAATTAGTGAGACATAAGTTGTAACATATTGATGAAAAATACTCAATCACCACTTCATTTCACTGGATTTATGAAGGAAGAACAGATTCTTTCCATCATGTTTTCAACATAGTAATAACTTACAATTACATAGCTTCTGCTGGAGACTCATCTCAAGGGCAAGCCAAGTCTCTGAGCCAACAATTACATAGTAGTGACTGTGAAGCCATTTCAGCAAAATATTCGAAAGGGAAAGCTAAATCAATATGGCTATGTAACAAGGTTCACTACATCCTAAACTAGCAACGCACTGCACACATCCGTCATCAAACTCGGTCAAGCATCAGCAAGCGGCATATCATAGTGTCGTCCCAAACATTTAGCACTTCCATCATCAAAGACTGACTGCAAAATGTCAAACTTCTTGTATTGTGCTTTTAATACCTCGTTTTGTTGATTTGCAAGTTTTTCTTCCTCGCCTAGTTGTTTCTGCATTAAGATCAATAGAACTCGCTACAAAATTCCCAAGAAGATGTATAAGAACAGGAATGAATATCAGAGTCCTGATAATCAACATACCTGGAGCAGTGTAGATGCTTCAGCAGCATGTTTCCTCACCAAATTCTTGAGTTTCTTGGCTGCCTCAAAATCGGGTTCTTTAGGGTCCAACCAACGACAAAGTATTTTCCGCCCAGGTTTTCTGGGACGATCCTCAAACATCTCCAGTCGAGCAGCAGATGCTCTGACAGGCCTCGGCATCCCCAATATCATGAAAGGGTGATTCCCCATTTCAGAAATGATTTCTCTTGCTTGTTTTGGGTTTTCCATCTCCACAAGAACAGCTTGTGCCATGTTCTTCGCTTCGAGATAGAGTTGGATGAACTGAACACTCTTCACATAGCCAAACTGATTAAAAGCAGTTCTGATCACAGGTTCGGTCACTTGGGGTGACAAGTTGTCCACATAAACTGTCCTTTTAACCTTATCCAAGAATGCAGCATACTCTTCTTCGGGTGAAGTGCCCATAATCGAAGATTTTTTTTGTCTGAATCTGAAATCACAAAGAACCACATGAAATCTGAGTAAACGAACAGGAGACTTCGGTAGCAGCTTAAGGTTCCTTTTGCGTGTGTTTTTTTTATTCTAAAACTGAAATCACTAACCAGAAGCATAAAAATCACAACAAATTTCAGGTGAAGAACATGAAAATTAAATTAAAATAAAAACCAGGGTAGCTAGCAGCTGCAAGTATAAAAAAAAAAGTAAAATATGCTGAAATTACGAGGAAACAAGACTCCTGCACATATATAAATATTACAAAATTCCAATCTAAATGCATAACCTCTACACCACCATTTTGCTTTCACTGAATAACACGATCATCTATAACATAAATGATTTTGTTTTCAGGAAACAAACACATTACATCCAAGGCTGGATCATCCATGAGGCAATTCAGGCGGTCGCCTAAGACCTTTACGAAAATTGAGGGCCCAAATATGTTTCCTAATGATCAATTTATATTAATAAATAACTATATTATTTTTACCTATCTCGTATGGGCGGTGAAGGAGTGTGGGGAGAACGGGGAGGTGGTGGAGGCGACGAACAATGGCGGAGGAGGCAGAGAGCACGGTGACGCCGTTGGAGGAGCTAGAAAGACAGAAAGAGTGATGGGTAGGCCGTAGGTAAAGGGAAGGGGAAGGAAGGGGATTACCTCTTATAAAATAAAATATTGAGAGAATTGCCATTCATTATCTCTTCATTTTGATTTGATTTTTTTTTTTATAAATATAACATATTCTTATATAGAAATAGTAAATATGAAAAAAAAAGAAGAGAGAGAAAAAAAAAGTACTCCCATAAAAATAGAAAATTAATGACAATACCGTATAAAGTAAATGATCAACTAATTATGCATTAATATAAATAAATTCGATATAATATATAACAAATATAAATAAATACATTTTTAAAATTTTACTCAACTTAAAAAATATTAAAAAAGTTCTTCTCCATCATTGTCAGTGTAGATTGATGAATCAAGCGTGAGTTATCTGATTTCATCAATCGCAGAGAGAGGTCGACAACAATGAACTATACAATTTCGAATCAATTTAAAAATTTTAGGATTGTCTCTGACTTAAGAATTTGGGAATGTAAATCATTTTTCTTCTGACAACTTTTAGGAAATTTATTTTCTTTAAAATCTTAAAAATTACATTGGAAAGTAACTTATATACAAATATTAAACTCATATTCCGTCTGTTACATTTCTATAGGTTCTATGAAATTCTTCTTCCTATCATCTCTAGTATGCAGCGACCTGCAGACCTAGCTATCAGCACACCTGCACTAGTCCCCGAGAAGCGAAAGCTTTTCATCGAGCATTTGGATAAGCTGTGAGTGTCTGCCCCAAGTTCAGAGCAACAATTCATATCCCATATTATAGTTGGTTTGTGTAAGAAATATTTATCATCAAAAACTTATTAAAACACTTATAGTTTGTCATACGAAACCATAAATATTGAAACAAATAATATTTGATTGATAAAAAAATTATACCAATAGTAAAATTTGAACATTTGAATTATATATAAATTAATATGGAATATTTTTTAAAAGATAAATACATAAAATTTAAAGATTCAGAGACCTTTGACTTTGAAGATCATCAAGATTCAAGAGCTTCCACTAGTTAGATTCTCGTTATATAACCCTTGGATTATGAAAACGGCTAAATTTTGTTTTTATATTGAAAGATTTGTTATTGTTTTTGTTTTGCTCGAAACTTTATTACAAATCAACATGTACATAAACAGATGTCCAATATTACACTTGCGAGAACAAAGCATTTTCCAAAATTTAAACTTCATTTATAATGCACATATAGAAATAGAAACGGAAAAATAAATAAAAATCACATGCTACTATATTTTTAGTAAACTCACCTATGAAACGGTATAAAGTTTGTCTCATATTAATTTTTAATTGTTTGGCAGACATATCTATATGTACATAAATAAATGTCCACACTTATAATATTACACTTTAGAGAACAAAGAACAGACCGCCAAAATCTGCTACTGGTATGAAGCTGCGACCATTGATTACTCTTCTATTTCATCAAAATTCTGTACACAACGAAATTGAGAGGGCTCATTTCATCACAACCACGCTGCCCATCCAGGAAACATATGGCACAGTCGATCAGGATCTATGGCATCTTGTATAAGTTGTTGAACCTAGAGCAGCAAAAAGGAGGTCATCATTTGTTTCTTATAAAAGTCGATCACAACTAAAGAGTAAGTAGACACAGTAAAAAGAAGAAGTAAAGAGAGTGTGCACTAATGAGTAAGAAATCCACCAAATGGAAAGCAGAGCAGGATTTCATAATAAGTGAGGATGACCTCATAAGTAATAGAACCATCTTACTTCAATCCTGAAAGATGTAAATATTGATACAGAGACGAACAAGTACCTGCCCATGAACGCTTCTCATTTCACCGTCTTCATATCCATCTAGCTTTTGTTTGACGCGCAACAAGGCTCTTGCAGCATCTTTGTTGCCTTCATATTCATCTTCTTCGGAATCTTCCAAGCTGGCATCTACGTCGTCATCTATGTCCTAGCAAGAGAAAACAAACCAGCATGAGAAGCAAAGTCCAACATCCAACAACTGGGGATTCAAGAATTCGACTCAGAAATATAAATGGCCATCATATTTTGGATGAAAATCGGTTGCAAGAGCTTTCTAACCAATAATTATTTCATAACTGTCCGCTAGCTTAAAATGGCTATCATCATATTGAGATCCTATAACTTTTTTACATAAGAAACGGAATAATAATGCACCTTTTGGCGCTGCATAGCCTTCAGAGGCGATAGAGCCCACTTGTATAAAGGATCGTGGATAAAAACCTGCATATGGTTTCCATGTTATAAAGTACATATTCAGCATCATTGTTATCTAAAATAGCAATACCATCTATTCAGAGACTGCACCTCAATGATTGTCAGCAATGCCTCTTTGTTTGTTCGCATGACCGAGAGAGTTTCCTCACAGCACCTCCTAAAAACTCCTTCCACCCCAGTTACACCCATGCCATCTATGATGTCTCTTGTCAACCTAAAGGGTACCTGGAAATGACATCTCCAAATTAGTCAAGGTAAATATATTGGAACATGAATAGAAGTTGCAGACTTGCAGAGCATGAAAAACCAACCCTTTCAGGTGTTTTCAGCATCAAGCCTTGCTCAAATGCAACTCCTAAATCGATATGAATAACTTCTGCTGTAGCTTGATCAATCAAGATATTTGAGGAATGCCGATCCCCTAATCCTACAATGTAACCCACCTGTACATCATGAAGTAGATTTTTATTGCTACCGCGTTTAAGCTTATCATGCTACCAGAAAGTAATTACGGCTTGGTGATTTTCACCAAGCAAGATAGACCCTAATGACGTGACTTGCTTCTGTGCTATAAGACAAACCATTGAACTAGCCGCCACACTTCTTGTATATGCAAGTCTCTTCTCAAACCAATCTGCAGGATGTGCAAACCTTTCCAAGAAGAAGTAATGCATGACTGGCCTGCATTGCATGTTAACAAGGGCCAATTTAGTTCAAATATTTAAAGATTAGGTGGTTAACAACATCCCACACACCTGAACTTGTTGCAGACTTCTTGGAATGCTTTGCGCTTGTTGTTTTCCTACAAAAGGCAAACTGATATTTAGTTTATGCCAGAAATACCTTGATAATTGCAGTGACTTTTGACTTAAGAACATTCCCGCAGACTACGAGTCAGTAATATACGTTCTCTGGTGAGTTTGGAAGATGATAACAGACAATAATATTTGGTTTAGTGCAATGAGGATGAAGAACTATAAGACTTAGAAAATGTGATGAAATTTACATTTAAAAAATGTGCACAGGAATGGTAATATATTTAATTCATTTAATTCTTTTTTTGTTTTATCAGCATGGACAAGTTGCAACTGATGTCAGGTTCTTTATTCAAATTTTGTTTGTTCCAAATGTGCTGAAAAAAATAGACAAGACAAAGGAACAACTAGAGATGTATAGTTCACTCATCAGAAGATTCAAAATGATCTTGGCAAATTCAAACAACAAATAGAAATGGAATGAAACAACTATTATGATGGAATTATACGGACACATACTGCAGTCATTCGCTGCCGGCAATCCAGGAATGTCCAGTCTCCTACTCCATAGCAACCATGAGCACCTCCATTTCTGGAGCTGGATGAATGACATTTAACATATTCAACATACAATAAATTTCGTTTTTGTACCATCATTAACATGCAAAAAGTAATAATACTAACCTTCCAACAAGATAATCACCCAGAGGAAAAGTTCCATCTACCCATTCTAGAACTCCAGCACTCGGAGTAAAAGGTACAACCTGTCTCGCGAAAAGAAACAAACTTGGAGCTATTGTGTAGAAAAGAACATATAAAGTGCATGGCAACATTCATGATGCAAGAGAAGCAGAGCATTACATACATAATAATATTGAGCAGAATATATCCTATGAACATTCTATATGACACGATAATCCGATATGAAATTAATGGGTTTGGTCAAGCATTTTTCAAAATGAAGTTGGAGAATTTTCTTGTGTAAACCACTTTTTTAATATTGCAGAATTTTCTTGTGTGGACCACTTTTAATATTACAGAAATGGTTTCATGTGGGAACCACTTTTAATATGGTAAGTCTTGATTGTTGGATTCTGGTGCTTCAGCCTATATTACTGGTATTATTTCACACCTAACATCATTTTTTCCCTCGTCCCAACCATCTGTTCGCATCGCCGATGGCACCTATTCCCCGGTGACGGGGACTGGTGTTGTCAAAGCCACTTCTCATATCACTCTCGATAATGTTATGTTTGCTCCCAAATTTCCTGTTAGTTTATTGTCCATTAGCCAACTAACAAAAACTCACAATTGTTCTGTTACCTTTTATCATTCATATTGTGTCTTTCAGGACCTGCAGACGAAGAGGACGATTGGTGGAGGACATGAGCGTGGCGGTCTATATTACTTGGATTTTGTTTCTCCTGTGTCTTCTCGTGCTCTATCCGCAGCTATGTCTCCATATCAGTGGCATTGTCGTCTTGGTCATCTGTCTTCTGCTAGTCTTAAAAGTTTAGTTCATATTTCTTCTGTTGATTTTAATTGCTGAGCGCAAACATCGCCATATTTTAGATGTTGCTCGTACTCTTATGTCTCACATGCACGTTCCTAAATATCTGTGGTCTGATGTTGTTCTCATTGCATTCTACCTTATTAATAGGATGTCGTCTAGTGTATTGCATGGGGATATTCCTTTTTTGTGTCTTCATCCTAATAAACCTCTCTACACTATTTTTCCTCGCATATTTGGGTGTGTTTGTTTTGTTCATGATCTTTCTCCTGTATTGGACAAATTGTCTCCTCGTGCTATAAAATGTGTTTTCATTGGTTATTCTAGAACCAAGAAGGGATACCGGTGCTTAGACCCTCTTACGAAACGTCATTATATTTGTGTTGATATTTCTTTCTTTGAGCATCAACCTTACTTCTCTCCCATTCAAGCTCCACCTACCAATGTGACCGTTCCTACTCCTTTACCTATCCCGATGTCTATATCACCTAGTCCTCCTACACTACCATTGCAGGTATATAGCCGACATCATCGGGCACCCGCAGACCCAAATACTATCACTAACACTGCTCCTGAAATTGTCCAGTGATGTAGCACCAGACACAGTCTCATGTCCACTGCCAGAGTCTTCTTCGCCTCCAGTTATTGAAAGCCCACCTGAAAATGGTGAATTACCTATAGCACTTCGCAAAGGTACACGTACTTGTACCACTAAACACCCTATCTCTAATCATATATCTTTTGCTCGATTGAGTCCCTCTTTTCGTGCTTTTGCTCTTTCCCTTGATCTACAGTTATTCCAACTTCTTATCACGAGGCACTCAAACACCCTCGTTGGCGGACTGCTATGGATGAGGAGATGAATGCTCTTCTAAGTCGTGGTACATGGGACCTAGTGTCAGCACCTTCTTCTGCAGATGTTGTAGCTTGTCGATGGGTGTTCGCTATAAAGTTTCTTGCTGATGGAACAATAGATTGCTACAAAGCTCGTCTTGTGACTAAAGGATACACTCAAACTTATGGTGTTGACTACTTTGAGACATTCTCGCCCACTGCTCGTATGAATTCTATTCGGATTTGTTCTCATTGGCTGTTAATCTTTCTTGGTCTATTTATTAGCTTGATGTGAAGAATGCCTTTCTCTATGGTGATCTGACTCCTCTTGTCTTTATGGAGCAACTTCCAGGGTATGTTGCTCAGGGGGAGGACTCTACTAAGGTGTGTTGCTTAAAGAAGACAATCTATGGTCTTAAACAAAGTCCAAAAGCTTGGTTTGATAAATTCAGTAGTGTTCTCGGAAATATTAGGTTTAAATAGTGCAAGTCAGATCACTCTGTTTTTGTGCAACGTCAAGCATCTGAAATTGTTATTGTCATTGTATATGATGATGATATACTTGTATCTGGCAGTGATGTGCAGAGAATTGATGAGACTAAGAGATACATGCAACAACATTTTGTTATTAAGGATATGGGACGTCCGAAGTATTTTTTGGGAATTGAAATTGCTCAAAGCAAGTCGGGAGTTTCTCTATCTCAACAGAAGTATGCTACAAATTTGCTCAAAGAAACTGGATTGCTTGGAACAAAACCAGCTGACACTCCTATGGATGTTGATTCGAGTGTTTAGGATGATAGTGGAGATTAATTAGACGACAAAGCTAAGTATAGACGACTTGTGGGGAAACTAATTTACTTGACTGTAACACGGCCTGATATTTCCTTTGTTGTTGGTTTAGTGAGTCGTTTCTTGGATAAGCCCAAGAAAGTTCATTGGGATGCTGCTATTCGTATTCTTCAATATATCAAGAAATCTCTAGGAAAAGGATTGTTGTTTAAGAAGAATGGTCATCTAAAGATTGAAGGATACTCTGATGCTGATTATGCAGGCTTAAAGACTGACAGGAAGTCTACTTCTGGATATTGCACGTATTTAGGAGGAAATTTGATAACTTGGAGAAGCAAGAAACAACATAGTTGCTAGATTTTCTGCCGGGCTGAGTACAGGGCTATGGCTCACACCGCTACCGAATTGATGGGAGTGAAGAATCTGCTAGAAGAGTTGGGGTTCACTTACAATGAACCTTTAACTATGTAATGTGATAATCAGGCAGCTATCTACATTGCCAATAATCTGGTATTTCATGAGAGGACTAAACTTATTGAGGTTGACTGCCACTTCATTCGCGAGTGTGTATTGAATCAGACTATTGCTACTCCTTTTACTTCATCTACCAACCAAATTGCTGATATATTCACTAGACCGTTGGGAGGGAAGCGTTTCTCGGAACTTTGTGCCAAGCTGGAAATGATCGATATATATGCTCCAACTTGAGGGGGAGTGTTATAGTATTAGAATATTTTAATATTATTATTATGTTTGTATTTTCCTTATATACTGTTTCCCTAGTTTCCTTATATTGAGGAACCCTAGTTTTCTAGTTTTCCCTATAAATAGATGTAGGTTCTCTTGTATATTAATATACTGAATAACATTCTATTATTCTCTTCTCGAATATGTCTCTATATTTTACTATTCTACAGAGGATATCTAGAATGACACACGAAGTTCCTGAAGAATTGTCAAGCTTATGTTCAAATGTGCAAGCAAACGTGCTTGTGGTTTAGGTACAGTTCAAAACATAATTATACTCTAGTTTTGGAGAGTGAGACTCTGACTATAAGTCTATATAGTTCTTTCCAACCTCTGTATTTCTTTCCAACTTTTGTAATTCAAAATCCTTGACCAGTGATGAATGATCAACCCTTAGGAGTTCCTCATTAGATGTGTTATCTAATAGTTCATCATGCTATCCATTTCTCAAATCTATCTTTTGAGCTTTTAAGCTCGTAGAGAAAATTTCCTTCTTGTTTTGCTCTAAAATCTTGGCGGATTCCTTGTGTGGGTGAGTGTTGAGTGTTCTCTTATATTTCCTCCTCTTTTCTCCACTTCTCAGTATCAAAAGTCTACCTGGTACCAGAAGAGGACCTCATACAACTAACTAAGCAATTTATTTGGTATTGTTGTAGAATAGTATTGGTAGAATAGTATCCCACATTGGTTGTGTACCTAAACTTAGCATAGTATCTTGTACTATAAATAGGTGTCTCACATTGTGAATAAAGATACACCAACAACTACTACTTTTCTCCTATATCTCTATTCTTCTCTATATGTGTCTATATTTTATGATTCTACAGGTATGAATTGGGGATACTACCTTGTAGGTACGTATCCTTAGTCTCCTCCTCCATGTGTCACGATTATTCTGCAAGAAAGTGTTTACCAAACCAAAAAACTGTTCCATGACCTACAATACAGCAATGAGAACATTGTGAGGGGTTTTTTAATCTACTTCTCAGAATTCAAGATAAAGGCTAAAGCAAATTAAATCAGAACTAGTCAATTAGCTTCCATATAAACAAGTGAAAGGCAGTAAGAATTGACAGCAAACTCGACAAGCTATTGATCAAGGTAGAAGTTCCGGAACACACAATCAAAAGCTCCACAATGTAGCAAGATAATGCTTCCAAAATGATATTGACCGCTTCATTATCATTTATGCATTAAATAGGTCTTCACCAATCTCCATAAAGAACTAATTGATTAATATAGAAAAAAATATACCACCTCCAATTGAAGATTGATTTGTGTTTTCCAATCCATTTTTGTCTGATGCTAGAATGAATGGGTGTATGTTTGATGATGTGGCTTCTAGATGCATCTGACCTCTTTTGGTGTCCAAAGCAGTAAATTTACTCGGCTAATATAAATTTGATTCCTTGAAATCATTTTGGAGGCAAATAGAATCCATGTAAGAAGGTGATCAGAAATCTTACAGCATCTTGTCTCAGGTCATCATTGCCAGATTTTGCAAGTTGTCGGTATCTATTCCCATCAGAACCTAAGCATTCCACCCTTTTAGGGGCATTTATACCATTCATTACACTGAATTGTTCCAAGTACAAAAACAAACTATCAGCAAGAAAACAGCGATAACGAGAAGCCTTGACAGAAAGAGGTTGAGGGTTTAGGATTTCCCGAGTAAAAGTCAACTAATTGCAATTTATAATTGCAACATTAAGAATGATTGTAGAAATTGAAAAATATATCCCAGAAAAACTTAAAACTTACGTGACTGAATCCATCAACCCTCTGAAGTGGGGGAAGAACCCTTCAGGATATTGACACATCCGGTCAACAGGAATATTAGAAGTTACAACAGGAACCTGGAATTCCATACACACATCAGGAAATCACAGTAAGACATGCCACCATGTCACGGATGCTACCTTCTTAAAAAAGTAAAAGACTCCAGTGCACAGGTGTAAATTATGCAATGATCGTCTAGTTATTAAATATTCATCTCCAACCAAAGAAGAAAAGTAGACATGTCTTACGCGGACAAGTTCCCGAACACTGCGCAATTCTCTTGGTAGAGGCACTCTTTTGTTGGCATCCTGTTATTAGTTCAAACAATTAAGACAATACCTAATATTCCAGAATCCCCAGGTAGAAGGAATGGGTCAAAACAGTAGCATATGCAAGGTAAGACGTAAATGAAAGGATGTAAGAAACAATATGACCAAACTATTACTTAATTACCTCCCTCTTTGTTTCCATTTCAGCAAGTTTAATATATATTTCCACCATTTGCTTCATCTAAATAACAAAACACACAAAATTAAAAGGATGACAGGATATAAGGTACCCATATATAGTAAAATCGAACAATGAGCGCTGTACTTGTATGATGGTAGCTCCATGGTAAGATGATAGCTCTTTCAAGAGATCTTCTGCAGCAATTTTCTTATCCACATCGACCACAAACGAGTTCCTACTACGTTGCTTGTCCTTGATGCGGTCACCATTTGCCAAGGCTAGCAGCTTATAGCAAAAAGAAGAAAAAAATTTCACATAAAAGTAAATTTTAATCTCAAAATCCCCATGTCACTTGGGCATTAGCTAACATGGCTCTTAAAACTTCTGCAAGCTGTCATATTTAGTAACTCAAACGCATGGCAAATAGATAAAATCGTAAACTAATCGGAAAAGTCAGAAATAATCTGATAAATGGAAAGAATAATTGCCAGAACTTGGCAATTGCAACTGCATATGATCTTTATCAATATTACTTAATACCTGAAATATTGTGTGATAAGGATGGTCGATGGAAATTTTCTTCACAAGAGAAAGCAATGCAAACTGCAGCAGCCAACAATTATGGGGCAAGAAGGTAAACAGAAGAAGGCTTTGAGTAATTATACAGCAAAAACAACTAAATTTTGCACAAATTACCTGAAAACTTGTAGGTCCAACAGAGTCTTTTGTGCCACCTATCCTTGATGCAATTTGGTATACCAATAGTATGAACTTATAAGATTGCACCTAGATAATATACAGTACAGGACATCAATCAAATCTGATGAAAGTATGGCACAATTTCCGCCAGAATTTGTGAACATTATTAAGTACTTTACCTCCTTGATAGTGTTAAGCATGCTATCCACAATAATCTGTCTATTTGAAAGACTAAACCACAGGGAAACAAGTCGAAATACCTAAGAGTGGACAAGCATCAATCAGATTCTAGAAGATTAAGTTTAAAATAGGAAGCTGCAATACAGAAAGAAAAATAAAAAATTCCATTAACAGGATCAAAGCCAGTTACAGCGCCTCAGAAAATGACAATGCTTCAAGTAGAACACATGGCAATGCATATAAAAATATGCAGTGAATCTTACGCTACAAAAATCAAACAATTGTTAAATGCTTATACGGTTATAATTGATACCATTCGGCACTAGAAAGCATGTACGATATTAGAAATATATAAATTAGACGAATGAGTTTTTATCTCATACCACTCGGACATCATATTTCTCGCCAAGGATTAAGCACTGTTTGTATCCCTCTAGAGCTGTGCATAGAAAATTGTCCCTGTCTTCCTGGGAACCAAAGGTTAAACATTCAAAGAATACAATAAAGATCCATCCTGTAGGCCCCAATGAGCTTCACCTCAACCAAGCGACAAAAATATATAAGGAGATTTAGTTTTGGAGGCCAAAATACAAGACAAGATGTCGTGAACAATAAAACCAAAGAATTAGTTATGGACTAAAATTGCAGGTGCAGTAATGTATTTTAGAAAACATTAATTTCAAGATCTTGATCTACAAACAAATAATAAATAAGTTTTGATATTACTTCATCTAAAGCTTAAAGCTGATAAACCCAATAGGCTTCTCTAAACTTTCAGTTCAACAACTTTCCAAGAATGTCATGAGATAGCTTAAAAGGCCATGCCGATTGATATCGAGTTTACCTGTAACTTTTCTTCTTCTTCTTTGTCCATAGCAAGTTGCTTTTGAAGCTCTTGTATTTTTAATGTATAATCAGTTTTGTCACCCTAGCATTCACAGAGAAACCATATTAAAATAACTTATCCCTCACTTTATCTAAGAGTGCATATACTCTCTTTTTGGGGAATTGGTGGTGGGCTGAGGATGTGAGATTTTATCATAAAACAGAAAACAGAAAACAGATAGAACAAGTTGTAAATAGTGAATGCTAGTACATGCATGTTGCATGTGAAAAAAAGACATAGTAGTGCAGGTGAACATTCTGGATGAAGAGAAAGTAAAAGCACTTGCCTTTGCTGCACTCCTGAACCGCTTGATTAATGCTTCCAGCTCCTTCTTCTGCAAGTACAATTGTCATTCAAGTTGTAACTTACCAATAAAATTTTACAATTGCCCTTCCTCCATAGACCACCACTTACCATGAGCCCTTTTTATTTCTCTTTTTGTAATATATTATGTAAACAGCATACCTTGTGTTTCCGCAATCGCATTGCTACTTGCCATTCATTAGAGCCAAGTCTTTCTTCATGACTACGAAAAAGAGCATCTGCATAATGTGCGAGATGGAAATGCATTTGGTTTCTTTTTTGAACAGGCAATTTGTCAGCAGACTCATAATCTTCAGCTAGATTAACAGCATGCCTCAGGTACTTCTCTAATACAGTCCTCGAGCTGCGTTAGGAAGAGAGTAATATATGCTCAAAGAATATCCTGAAAATGTAATCTAACACCAGAGCTTGAAGAATATTACTACTTGAACCAGGTCAAACTGTTCCAGTTTGTCCGCAAACTATGGGATATCCATTTTCACTCTCATGCCAAATTTGGCAGCAAGAAAAATCAGAGGCATCATAGGCAAATATCATTTCCTGATGCTACCTTTAGACACATCACATGGGTGCAAGCAAAGCCTACTATTTCAGTTCAGGATATTTACTAGTCTGTAAACCAGAGGGGCAATAAAGATGATAAAGATAATTGTCCTTTCATCTGCTGATGTAATAGTCAACATGCATTAGTGTCTCTAAAGATGGTTGACACATAAGTGAAGAAAAAAACTACTCCCTCCGTTCCATCCCACTGAAGGTGGTCATGTTTCTTTATTGGACCGTCCCATTAAAAGTGGTCACTTTCCCAAAAAGAAAAAAGTTTTACCTTTAAAATAGTAAGCCCTACTTTTTTAAAACACAACACTTCACTTTCTTAATCTCCGTGTTATATCCCTTGTGGTCGCTTTTAGCGGGACAAATGGAGTATATATCAAGTTTTGTCAGGCTACAACTAACATATCAAATAGTTGTTTAGTATATGAAAAATTAAATCAAGTTCCAAATGCAAAGGTTCATCATCATGGCATGCTAACAGATGTATTATATGTAATATAAAGGCATATTACTAACTTGCTTGAACGAGTTTCTGCCAGCCATTTTCCAACCAAGCGAAATACATCTGCAGCTTCTTCCTTTAACCGGTGATTTTGTGAAATATAATCTGCAAGGTTGATTGCCAGCTCATGCTTTCCCTGTGCCCTGAGAAGCTTAGCTTCTTCTAGCTTTAAAAACAAAGATTAAATATGTTAGGACCAACTGAAATAAAACAACTAAGAATTGGATAGTTTGAATAGAATGCTTCAC